>JABASM010001565.1:0-13925 GCA_019776545.1 Brachystomella parvula | reverse complement strand
GCATCATAAGCACATATGCACCATAAGCCCATATGCACATATGCGCCATAAGCCCATATGCACATATGGGTTAAAAATCGAAATTTTTCAAAACTTCACCAATCGCTATAAAACTTTGTAGTTGTGAACTAGAGACCGATGATGACTATCATACAAAATTTCAGATGAATCCGAGCAGTGGTTGCTGAGATTTCTGCACTGGGGAAGGCCGAACGGCCGGACAGACTAACTTCAGCATTTACATAAATAGCTCGCGCTATTAATAATGTGGTCCCACAATCCAAGTTAAAGCTCCCCGAGTGTTCCGATAGCATTCCCTGGTTATTCATACGCCTGGGGAACCTGGTCACCTACAACCTGGTGTTTTGAAGAATGAAAAATTAACAAGAAGGGAGTGTTTTGACCTAAGAAGGTAGAAAAATTTAAATGTGATAAATTGAAAACATTTCATTGGCAAGCCTTGATAACTATTTTCGAATCGAAGGGGAGCGTTTTCGGCGGATGAAAGTTTTCTGGATCTCAATGGCCATTGTACTTTCGGATCCGAGCAGGCGCCGTTGACTTTTCTGCCCTGTAAAAGAAAAGTATAACATTGAGCTGCATACTTGGATTAAAATCCGTAAAGCCCTAGCACAAAACTTACTCACTCCAAAATTGTTTTCTAGGAGTGTTCTTCGACGTTCACGACTATGAACTGGAATATTCTGTAAAATGAAATAAAAAGTGTTAATTGTACCCCATATTCACCCTTCGTTTCCTTGAATTTTGGACTCCTACTTTTGGATTCCCAGAACTCTTCGTCGCCTCCGTTAAAATAAGGTCGTAGAGAGATGTTAGGGATTTCGCGGCGTCTGGCGTGTCCAGGAACTCATCATGGGCGACGTACATGAGGACAGGTGGGACTGGATTATCAGGAACCTGAAAGCAAGGACCCAGTCAATCCGATTTCAGTAGCCGGAAATTTTCTACCTTCATTATCTGAATGCAGGACCGAGGAAGAAGAGAGGGAGCTGTATACACCTCATTGTTATGAAAATTCTTGACTTTCCCTTGGAGGAGTATCACATCCGCGATGTAGCTAGGGAATTTGATCTCCGCGTATTTCTCGTCAAGTGGAACAGTTGATTTCTCCAAATGATTTCGGATTTTATCCAAATGCCAAGCCTATCCCGAGCATGAAATTTTTAAAGGCTTCTGATATGAATGCGATTTCTCTATACACCTCACCTGGTGAAATGGATGTACAGGAAGAAGATGGCGTCCAATCTTCATCCCCACCCCACGCCACATCCGTGATTGGAGGGAAGTGAAGGAATCTTGAAAACTTGACATGGCTTTTTTCAGAACTTCATTAGAGATATGGTAGGCTAGGACGGAGGTCTCGCAGGTTGCTGAGTAGCATTTACTCACACCAGTTAAAACCCCCAATTCCCCAATCACAGCACCGGATGAGAGAAAGTCAACCAACTCTGACCGGAAGGTCATGTCGGAGAAAAGCTCAACATTTGGAAGTATTCCGTATTCTGTCAGCTTCTAAAAATTCAATAATTCAAAGTATGAATCAAATTCAAAAAATTATCAACGCACAATTTCTGATTCGCTGGTTACAGATTCGAAATCTTGAACTCAGTATTATTTTCCGCTTTTCCTTATTTTTTAGGGAAAACGAGCATTTTTTGTTTTAAATAAACTCTAGCCCGGACTTACCGAAATATAATCAGGCTGAGGGGTGAACTGAATTTTGACCATTCCAGAAATAACAATGTAAATCCCATCAGGTGCGTCTCCAACTTCTCCCATTTTTTCTCCATAGTTGAAATTCTTGAGGAGGGCATTTTCCTAGAATATGCATTCAAAATTAAATTTTGAGATTTTAAGAAAATTTAAAAGAGCCTCACCCTCATAAATTTCATGAGCGCACTATCCCCAATGATCCATGTGACATTGCCTAAGAGTAAAACTGGGTCTGAGGGTTTGATGCTTGCAGGTGAGGTCCAGAGTCGCTTCATATTCTCTTCAATCATTACGTTCAGGAGTTCGTTCTCCTTCTCATCCACGAGTCCATCTTCCTTTAGCTCATTCAGAGCTTCTCGCATTTGGTTCAGGACAGCACGACTTGCATGTCGGGTCTTTACAGCGATTACTATTCCAGGGTGGTCTTTCTGGAGCAAGCCCATTTCACGAACGGTCGCTAGACGCTCCTTGTCTAAACTCGCTCGTAGTTTTTCAAGTATTTTCGGATGGTCAACCATTTGCGGAAGAAATTTGAGAACATCTATGACGGCGTGAATAAATCCCTGTATTCAGTAGGTGGTTAGCTTCGGGTGGGCTTTATGGGATTTATATCGCGCCGCAGGAATTGGTGCTTTATGATGGAAATCCCATAGCATTGCAATTTTGGATTTCATTTTTGATAATCGTTCAAGTAAAAAAATCGATTCCAAAATTTGGAAAATGGTAATAAAAAAACCGTAAGACTAAAAGCAAAATCTGGAAGAAATAAAATTTCCAAAAGAAATTGAGGCGAATGCCCATCCTTAATTTTGTTTTGTAAAATTGTGAGATAAAGCGTGTTGAAAATTTGGGAAAAGACCTTTTAAAATTCTTAGACATGTGAAAATTTTGACAAAATTTTGAAAACAAAGTTTGTTAACATTCTTCAGCAAAAACCCAAAGCTCTAGCAGCACCCTTGCCCTTATCTCGCAACCAGAGGATAACCTAGGGACAGAATGAATACTTACATAAAAAAAATAAAAAAAATCTTACCAGCCCAATGTCGTATCCCAGGAAAAGCTGATTATTGATTTGGATGAGAACGTAGTGTCGAATGGCTGGAAGTAAATGCTGAAAAACAATAAATTTGGAATAAATTATCTTCCGTTCGCACAAGAAAGCTTACTCGGGGTATGCGTATGACTCTCAAAATCCGGCCGAGCCGTAGCCCGGTAAAGACTTGTTGAATTATGCTGTCTCTCCGAGTATGTTGCTGGTTGGTAACTCGGATCGCAACTTCCACGATGCTCACCACGAGTACAAATAAATCAATCCAGTTCCATACACTTTTAAAATAGTAGTGGCGAAGTCCCAGCACCTGAAAACGAACATTACAACTAGCTTGAAAAGTTATTGGAAAGTAAAAATCGTACGCAGATAACGAATTCAATAAAGTAGAGTATGGTGAAGGCAACATTGACGTAGAAATAAATGTCCTGAGTCTCCTGCCCATCCCTTCCTTGACTCGTACTGTAGAACTCCATAATTATTGGGATCATATTTGCAAAAATGACAAAGAAAACCAGCCACGCAAACCAACTCTGATTGACGAGTCTCCAAAATGGCCGAAGACACCTTTAGTAGGAAAGTTAGAGGCTGGTTTGAATATACAATAATTTCCCAAGAAAAAAAAATGGAAAGAATTTTTGGATACTTGAGGCTTGGTTCAGGTGTCTTTTCCTTTGTAATCGTGTGCTTCCGTACAAAAATTGACTTGAGCACTTTTTGATAGCCATGGATTTGCCAATATTTCCGGAGATCCTTAGCATGGACCATCATGAGTGGGCGATCTTCAACGGCCTCTGCAACGCTTACAAGAATTTGCACTGCCAGCTCCGTCAGGGTGCCTGAAAAACATGTAATATCCATAAAATTTAAATTAATGATGATGAGGTGAAAATTAAAAAAAATAAATTCTTGAAAATTCTGGGCTTAAGGTTCACCATGCTCAAACTGATGCCAGTAGGAAACCTTGAGGGCTCGAATGACTCGAAGCCTTGCTTCTTCTGTCATCTCCAAAAACTCATTTTCCGTAGGCTCATTTTGAACGAGTGTATGACATTCTGAAATTGGGAAAAAAATATTCGAGTGCAGATGAATTAGGTATTGCTCAAGAAGCATTTGTACCAGGGCACTCTGTCGTATGGTCAACTTCCGCATCTCTGGTGAAAAGAATGCTTGGTGCCGCCAATGTTTCCGCCGCTGGCTTATCCAGCTAAAAATAAGCAAACTCAAAATTTATTTTAAAAACGAAGCCTGATTTTTCTTGTTCACCTTCTTCTTGTAAGGGTCTTCAATCGTCGTGTACTTATCCACAATTTTCCAATTGGCATCAGCGAGGAAGCGGTCGTGTTTAAACATGGCCGCGCTCTTTACTTTCGACTGATGGAGCTGCCTCACTGCATTCTTCATGTCTTGCAGCCTCCCAGCGGAAATCTCTGTTAAGCGCAGTGTACGAAGAAGTGCTTCTGTCGTTGCTCCATTGACACAAAGCGTCAGAATCACAATTCCGGCAGTTTGAACTAAAAACTGAAAATTTTCTAATTCTAAATTATGCTGGAACGGTTTCAAAATGAAATTAAGAAAAAAGAAAACTGATTTACTTTAGGACCAATCCTACCGTAAGAAATACAAAGCTCCCCATTATAAACTTCAAGCGTTAGACATAGGCCCACAGCTCCACCTAAAATTCTCAACAGAAAATAATTTTCCTACTTCAGTATGAAAAGCAGAAGATGAAAGCAGGTGTTATAAAAGCTTACGAAGGGCTCCCCACATCATGATCATCATCTGAAAAAATTAGTTTATCAAATTACACTGCTAATTAATCTGGCTTCGACTAAAGCAAGTAGAATTGGTTTGTACATTTTCCCATTTCAGGCCATAACCAATTCGTGTCAAAATCGGAGAAAGCACCAGCAGCATTACAAACCTATAGTAAAAGTCAAAGTGAAAATAGTTCAAAAGGTGTGCATTTCTTTCGATAAAAAAACAGATTACCGTATAAGATTTAAAGCAATGTAGAGAAAACCTTAGAAAAAAATCGTGCTTGCAGTTACAAGAAAATCAAAATTTAAAAAATGTTGCTCACCAAGATAGTACAGATCTGTCCAGTCTGCCGAGCTGAAGGCTGTTTCCTAAACAGGTGAAACGTATTGTCACAACCACAGTTTTCAATTTCGTCGCGGTGGGCTCTACCGCTAGCGCAACCGAAAAAAAGAACAACCGCTAGCACAACCAGCAGCAGTAGAACAGGTGAAACGTATTGTCACAACCACAGTTTTCAATTTCGTCGCGGTGGGCTCTACCGCTAGCGCAACCGAAAAAAAGAACAACCGCTAGCACAACCAGCAGCAGCTTTGTTCAAAGGAAGAGGCAACCGCTGGTGCAACTAGCGGCTTTCCTCAAAAAGCCGTTGCTAGCCGTTTCCCCTTCTGAAATTTCTGAGCGCAAACTGATTGTCATTAGCGCAAGACGCTAGCTACGCAAGACGCTAGCTACGCAAGACGCTAGCTACGCAAGTTGCTAGTTGGGCCAGCCGCAAGTCGCGGCACTTGAGAACAACTGAACTGCTGCTGGTAAGGATGGCATGCCATCCGTCGTTCATGCATTACGCTGGAATTCAACAGAAAAGGAGCAAACACCCGAATTTCGTAGAGTAAGTGAAAGTTACCTTTCACTCACCCTACTAATTTCTGCTTAGAATTATTCCCCCACACCCCCTTACCACCGCTGAACTTACAGCAATAACAATCCCGACGAAAACAAAGAGAACCGTATTTGCAAGGTACCCCAGCATTTCCCAAAAATGGTGGACGCTAGCCTCAACTTCCGGGCTGATACACGTCCTCTCTGAGCTCATAGTCAACCCCAAACCTTTCCAAACATGATAAACTCTGTTTAATTTTTTTTTCGAACTCGTAATGTCAAATATATTTATATTTTCCTCACAAACAACTGCCATAACTCCGCTGACGCTAAGGACTTGCTCTCCTATGGTTTCAAAAGCAATTAGAGCAAATTTTTCAGTTAGGTAGTCTTAAGGGAAAATTAGCTTTACCAATAAAATACGTGAGGTATGCTGCAGCAAGTGTAAGCGTAATCTCTACAGTAGCATCATTGAAAATTCTTGAGAGGCACAAAATTACTATTTTGGCCATAGCCCAGCCAAAAATCGGCCCTCCAATTGCAATTTGAAGGAACATGATAGTAACCCTATAAATCGTTGTCCCCACACCCCCTTCAATCTCGCAGATCATGAGTTCTGAAAAAATAAGAAAAATCAGAATAGAATAGAGCTAAGAAGCAAAATGGAGAAACTAGCTCTGGAAAACTTCGTAGAGTAAAATGGCGACGCCGTCATTGAGTAGAGATTCTCCTTCTATGTTCACGCTCAGCATCTCGCTTGTTCCAAGTTCTCGCAAAATCGCAACAACAGCCACTTTATCATGGTGAAATATATTGACAAAAATCAGTAACTACCTCAGGTGACGATGAAGATGAAGATTTATGAAGAAAATTTTCCTACCTGGATCCGTAGCACTTACTGTTGTAAATGAACAAAATAAAGTTACTCAAGTTGTGTAGCTTTCAATTTCTAAAGCAAATTAAGATTATTTTTGAATTCTCGTTACTTACTGATAGACCCAAAAAGAAGAGCCGTCAGCCAATCCCATCTGTACTCCCTTAAGAAAAGGACGCAGACCCCTGCGGTGGCGAACGTTGAAATTATCATTCCAGGGAAAGCAGTGACCAGAATCTGCCAAGAAAGAATAACATCTTAACCCTTTTGGCTACAAAGTTTAGTTTGTAAAAGCTAAGTCCAAGCGAAATAATTATTTAATATTCTATTCGAAGTTAATACGAGTGAATCTACTTCACACTCGAATTTAAAAAAGTACAGTGTGCCCAACAATATTAGTCGAGGGGTAATTTTATCCCGCATCCTTCAAAGATACAGGCTTTGACGACAGGTGAGTTGAATTTTCACGAGCTACGATGTGACCTCAAGATCTTGACCACTTTCAAATTTTTTGTATTTTTTTTATTTTTTAGAGTTTTGTACAGTGGTAGCAATTGACTCGGAGAATCAAACTCGTACTTTCCAAAAGTATTTGAAAAAATTTTCCTTTCTTCGCATCCTTTCTCACCCATGTTAAACTTTTTTTAGGGACATAAGCTTTAAAAGGAGAAACTGAAACTTGATAAGAATTTTTTCAGAACTGAATGCAAGCAAGGTCACAGGTCATCCGATGACATCGCCTCCTAACGTCTGAATGGTGACCATGATAATTAATACTCACCTGAGTCAAACTCCTCATGAACGTATGAACAGGGATGGAGAAGGCCGACTCAAAAATGAGAATGGGGAGGAAGGAGTAGAGTATGACCTTTGGTGGTGACCTAGCTATAGCCGTGTACTCGTGCAAGCTTGTACAGTAATGTCTGGAAATGAATCCGAATCCCAGACCAGAGAGCATCAAAATCACCTTCATAAATTAACGTCGTGAAGCGTGAGTAAACAAAATCCTGAAGGGTGAGTGCATTTCAAAAGTGTGCATCCACGAAGCTTACTGTGTAAGGAAGAGGAAGCCCAGAGCTTCTCAGTAACGTCCGGACCATAGCACCATATCCAATTATAACGAAGAGTGTTAGGAAGTACTTGAGAGCAGCATGCTCGTTGGACTCTGGACCAATCATCTCACCGCCCTCGCAAGCTCGAGCTAAGATCGAGGAAAACATTATTGAAGCCGCTTAGCGATTTTTCCCTAACGTTGTATACAGCTTCGAACCTCCTGTTTTCCTAACTTCCCTCTGCTTCTTGCACCAACCCTGACCGTAGAGTGGATCGCTCCTCCCGCTTACTTGCGTTGTTGCCTTGTGATGCTCCATCTGTTCTCGAATATTTTTGCAGGAGTCTGCTGCAGAAGCTCCATAGTCCAGTACGAATAAGAAAATGGTGCCAATAGCCAGCCAGTAAACCTTAAGTTTCATTCTCAGCTAAATGTGGTTCACAATCCGCTTCAAGTTCCTTGGGGTCACGTGTTTTTTTTTACTGAAAACTGGCTAGTTTATTGGCTAATAGGATTTAATAAACTCACCCTTAACGTTAACCCCCAACTAATAAGCTGACTTAAAAATAGCGAACGTCATAAATAGAACATGGCATTTTCTGTGCTACTCCCTCGGCTGTTATTGTTACAAGGGAAATAAGCTTGTTTCCGGTTGGCTGTCAAGGCAACGGTTAGAATTTTGTGCACCAAATTTACAGGGTGCGGTAAGGCGGTGGTAGTACTGTAAGATAACATGAGGCGTAGCCAAAGTTTTAATTTAACAACCCAATACTATGGCTTCATCATTATTCTTGAATAAATTATTCGTGGTGTTAATAAATTGATACTCGAGATTGCTCGTATCAATGAAACTGCATAACGCAGCCCTCTTTCACCATTCTTTTTATCATAAGTGATAAACTTATGATTCGTAATCTAAAACCAGTGTTTGCACCGAACACGTTCGCCCTGCGAACGGTTCGGCGAACGGGTTCGGGAACAGGCGTTCGCTTGAGATTTGAGAAAAGCGAACGGTTCGGGTTCGCGTTCGGTTTTGGATTTGGAAATTCCGAACGGTTCGGCGAACACGTTCGCCTTTTAGGCCAACGCGTTCGGTGTTCGCTTCCGAACCTCCATTAACCCTGTCTAAAACAGGATTTTTCTACATGATTAGTCCTTTCACGATCAAATGAGTCTTATCTTTCGGGAAACCAAAACAGGTCGGAGCTTTAATGACAATAATCGGATTTCTGACAATGCGCACAGATAAAGGGAAAGACGCGTTTCGAAAGTGATTTTTTCAGGTCAGGTTCAATAGAGCTGAACAGTTTCTATGAGATCGATCATCTCGGGAACGCAAATGGGGAAATACTTGTACTTGTCGCTGGTTTGTTTAGTCCTAGTCTCGGCTTATTTCCAGAACGGAGCCAATGGACAGGGTAAGCCCTAAATTAACTCCTGGCGTTTTACTATAGTTCTCACATTTGTATTTATCATTTAAAACATTCCTTCCGTTTCAGTTGCATCCTGTGGCCTCCAGAACACAGCGGCACCAAACGTTGACTTTTTCCAAGTAGACGAGGATAAAGAATTAGGAGAGCTAAAACGGTAATTATATCAATTTAAATTCACTTTGTGCATTTCTATTGCTTCAGAATTTCGGACGTGAAAATTTACGTATATTAATTCGCTTATATTCATTAGGTACCCCACTTTCGGGACTGTTACCACTTTTGAGCCAGCGGATAACTCCTACCTCGACTTCGAAGAATATGTCCCTGGAGGAGAAGTGGTTTTGGAACTAGTGAAATCCCTAAGAGACAGCTTAGACCAGGGTTACGACGAGCAAACCGTCACTGCCAAAGTAACCTGTGATGATGGACGTTCCTTTACAATCTCTATTGTCGTTCAAATTGCCGATGTTAACAACAAGGTTCCGGTGTTTAGCCAAGCGGAGTACAGAATGGAGGTTGCCACACCCTGACCAGCCGCTCTTCCAACACTACCTCTGACACTGCTTCAGTCTAGGATCAAAAATTCAGAAGATAAAAGAATGAAAGCCCCAGTAATCCTTCGTCTTTCACAATTAATTCTTCACTGAATTTTATTTTATACAGAAATTAAAAAATAAAGTTTGGGCAACTACACAGACTAACATTGCATTCGCATGAATAAATAGGGTTTAAGCTTCAACCCCATAATTATGTGCTTGAAGCGAATCTGTATGCTCCGCTAGATTAAAAAGGAACTTGCGTTTTGAAAAAAAACCTTTTTTCGAAAAATCCAGAAGGCACGCAGCCGACGTGGCCTCGCCCACCCTACGATGCTGAAAAGAAAGTATTCTATTTCGGCTTGGAAGGAGATTTGCTCAAGGTTGGTGGACGAGGTCAAGTCCATCAACTTTGAGATTTGCTAGACATTAAAATGGAGGCAATATCGTTGTCAATGGAAACGATTTCTCTTGATTCCAAAAAAAAAAAAAAAAAAACTTTGAAAAAACCATTGATTCAGGCCCTGAAAATGCTTAGTGTATTTTCCACTACCTTGAAATGTCGCTTCTCAACATCAAGTTTAATCTGATAGAGGTGGCTAGTGTCTTGATATTAATTCCCAGTGTGATTTCAGCCAGTGGGGAATCACCTACTAATCCGCCTCCCTCTCATCACGACGATAATTTCTGTAAAATAAATGCCAATTCTGGTAAAAAAAAACCTGAGTATTTCTTATGGTCCAATTTCATATAAGATTTTTAAATGCCAGCGAAAAAGCGTGTGTGCCCTAGTCATGACGATGAGCTCCTCTGGTTCTTCCTCAGCCTCTTTATCATCATTGGCTGGGGTGCATTCGTCCGTACGCTTCTGAGGATGAAGAAATCAAATATTCCCTACACTGTGGTACGTAGGAAAGAAGTCTCTTCTTATGATAATTCTAAAACAAGGCTGAATTTTAGGTAGTGATGGTTACTGGCCTGATCATTGGCTGCGGTACGCATATCGACTTTCCAGGTGTCTGTTCGTTCTGGAGTAAATATACTAAAATCGCCAGGATGTCACCGAAAACTATCCTCTACGTTTTTCTACCTCTCCTTATCTTTGAGTCCGCTTACAATATGAATGCCCACGTCTTCATGAAATCCCTGTCCCAGGTTAATTTCCATAAACTTGCAGAGCCTCTTTGACCTTAACAGCCGCCCGACTTCCAATTTTTGCTTAATATCACCGTGCCTTAATATGCCTGTGTCGGTCAACCTTCTGTGACCCTTTTTTGGGCGGGGGATTCGGACCCAAAGGAACCTACCCTCGGCTAAGAGCAGCGCAGTAAAAACCCCATTGTTCCTGTCCCCGACTGAGAAATCGTGGTGACAAGGCCCAGCATTTTTAATTTTGATTTTTTTTCTGCATATCCATTATTTTTTCGCGTTGATTCACACTTTTCATTTTTTTCTTCTTTGTTGTTTTCATTTTATTTCCATTTTTTCTTTGTCTTTTTCTTAACATGGCTTTTCAACCAACAAAGGGATTTCCCCGTAGAAAAACGAGCTTCGTGCGTTCAAAATGCGTGAAAGGCGGTTATTAGAAAAAAGTCCCGTCCTCTGCCTTCGTCGTGATTATTCAAATCCGCTGGGTTATTTTTCAGATTCTCATACTCGCCTTGCCTGGAATGTTCATGATGTAAGCTGTAAAGCAAAATGCCCTTGCTTCGCGTTTGCTACTGAACTGATGATGATTTTTTAGAACTATCGTCACAGGGTTCGTCTGCTACCAGGGATTCCAGGAATCTTATAACTGGAATTAGTAAAACCAGAAAATTCATGATGATATTCTAACATGTTTTAGCTGTACTAGTTTAAAAGGCCTAAAATTTTTGAATTTCAGTCCCACCTCATTCATGTATGGTTCAATCATCAGCGCCACGGACCCTGTGGCAGTCGTAGCCATTCTCAAACAATTAGGTCTGTCTCTACTACTGGCTAATTCTCAAAAATGAGGAATATGGCTGCCTGACCTCATTCCTATTTTTCCACTAACTTTCCAGGAACTTCTGAGAGGCTGGGCATTCTAATTGAAGGAGAGTCTCTGCTAAATGATGGCGTTGTAAGTATCACCCTTGCTAGGAAAAGTCCGTAAACAGAGAGGAAGAAAATGACATGAAAATGTGATAAAATTGTGCCAAATTTTTTGTGATGGCACAGTTCTCTTCGGAACACACTTTGTGAAAGTAAAGAAATGACAAGTGAATGCAAAAGCCAGGGTGAAATCCGGGATCCATGATTTTTCATTTTCGTAGCAGGAGCAATAAATGATCGGTTATGTATTAGCTGCCAGCGTCCCAAGGCGCATTTTGCGCCTGGCGCTACTAGCGGGTTGCGGTAGCGGGAATCCGCTTACGTTCTAAGTTTTCCGGAAACCGCAATTGCAGCTTGCGGTAGTTCCTTCTCGTTCAGAAAGCCGAAAGTTACACTAGCGGTTGTGTCTTTTTATAGAGGAAAGCCGCTAGCTACGCCTTTTTGAGGAAAGCTGTTACTCGCGCTAGCGGTAGTTTCTTTCTTGGGTTGCATCATTAGCGCCTGCCACAACCCGATTGCAAACACTGTTAGCTGTGCTTAAAAAAGTGCTTTCAGAAAAATATGTTTGAGTGTAAATGTTCATGACATTTCTTCAGCAAGAAATAATTGGCTTGATTTAATTTGCTTACTTTTCAACTTGTTATTTAATTTTAGGCATTTGTCTTTTTTGAAATCTTCAAGAAAATGGTTTTAAGGGAGGGAGGACTTCTTAAGCACGTTGCACTTACTGTGGTCAAGGTAAGCTTCGGAGGTCCCATCCTTGGCTACATTTCTGGAAAGCTTTGCTCAGTGTTCCTCTCCTTGATTTTCAACGATGCTGGTAAGGGTTGATAGAGCTGCTCTGAAGTTTTAGTCTACAGGATCATATCACTGGAATTTTTATTCCCAGCCACTGAAATTACAACGACGCTCTTCGCGAGTTACATCGTCTACTGGGTAGGCGAGAAGCTAGAAGTCTCTGGGGTTATAGCAGTTGTCGTGCTTGGACTCAAGCTTAGTGCAGACAGCACAAGTGTTTCACCAGAAGTTCAGAAATTGATGGTTCATTTCTGGGAAATGGTCAGCTACTTGGCGAATACTGTTCTTTTTTTTATGGTACGGTGTACCCATGTCTCTACTTTCTCTGAAAGGAGGGCCTCACCTCAAGCAAAGTTAGTCAAATCTGATACTTCTTCCTAGGTTGGAGTTATTCTATCGGAAACAGCAATAAGCCAGATTGACAGGGCAGATTGGCTGCATTTATTTTATCTCTACTTTAATTTGAACGTCGTTCGCCTGGCCTGTATCATGTGTTTAATGCCATGGCTCACACATGTCGGCTATGGGCTTGGGTGGAGAGAGATGCTCGTTACTTGCTGGGGTGGACTCCGTGGGGCAGTATCACTCTGTCTCTCCCTTGAAATTTACTACAGTTCTCAAATGTGTAAACTAAATAATGATAAAATTGGTCCTAAGGTTCGTATATATTCGCTATTGATCATTCCAGAAATATTTTCTTGAAATCCCTAACTTTTATTTTGCTATCTGAAAAGTTTTTATTCCATACTGCGGGGATTGTGTTGCTAACGCTTCTTGTGAACGGTACCACTGCCAAAAAACTCCTGGAATTCCTAGGGCTTACGGACGTCTCAACTGGTCGGCTTCAGGACATGAGAAATGCTGTGAGGCAAATCATCCGTACTCGCGTAAGATCCCAAAATTTTTAGTTTATAATTTTATCAATATTCTGCAAGATTTTGAGAATTTCTGTTCGGATTTCACACTTTAGAATCGAGCCCTCCTTCAATGCCGCCATGACCGCTACGTGGCTGACGCTGACTGGAGAATCGTAGAATCCTATGCTGCAATCCACGATCCCTATAAAAATGTATGAAGGTCTCTTTTAGTATCAACACTAAGAAATAGCAGCTTCCTTTTATTTTTCCCTTTTTAGCAACGAAGGAAACAAATGGAAAAACTAAACGCTGAGCATCCCACTGATGATCAACGACATTCGACAGGTACGACAGACTCAGACATGCTCCCAAGCACTGTAGACATATTGAGGACAAGTGCAACCGTCATCGGCGTAGCAGCCGATCATGATGCGTCAAACATGACCCTTGAAAACCACCGTGCTTCCATGGCTTCCAAAGATTCCGCCTCCGAACCAACGGATGATGAGTTGTATAAGCGAGCAGAAGAATCTCGACGGCGTCTTCTCAAAGCTCTCAAGGTAAAGCTACTGCATGTTTTCGTCACGGTATGTAGAGCGTGTCCACGCCAACGGTAAACCCGAGATTTTCCACTTTTTTTAAATTCGAAAATCCCGTATTTGTGATTTCTTTTATAGTAGGACGATTTCAGCAACCAACTGTTGAGGTTAAAGCAAAATTTTGCTTAAGGACGGGGTATAGGCTTTGTTTCTTTTTTGACCTGTTGCTATGGTATCAGCTGAGGGTTGCGCAGCGATTATTTGTGTGATTGCTTGAAAAAACATGATATTGGCGATTTTGGGGTTTTCCAGCGCAAAACTTCGTGTAGACCAGCAAAA
>JABASM010001564.1:0-13926 GCA_019776545.1 Brachystomella parvula | reverse complement strand
TTACTGTCATTGGGAATATTACTGTTTATTGGGAATATTATTGTCATTGGGAATATTGCTGCTCATTGGAAATATTACTGCTCATTGGGAATATAACTGTCATTGGGAATGTTACTGCTCATTGAGAATATTACTGTCATTGATAATGTTCTGCTCATTGGGAATATAACTGTCATTGGGAATGTTACTGCTCATTGGAAATATAACTGTCATTGGGAATGTTACTGCTCATTGGGATCATAGCATGGCGGGCGGCCGGCCGGACGGGAGACCCCCCTCTCCACGACTCTTATACCCTCTTCGCTAAAGCTTGAGGGTAAAAATGTTGACACTTGGCTGAAAATATTCAGAAGGAAAACAGTAGCTGAACCAGATCAGCTAAAGTAATGCTAGCGAAAAGCAAATTGCCACTGAAATTCATGCTTTAAACACATTGCGGCAAAAAAAGCCTGGGTCGGAGCAATTAAAAAAAAATATGCTTTAGGTTACTCAAAACAGCAAAAGCTTCTCCTTAAAAGATCATTTGTCAAAGTAATATTATCAAACGTTAATTACTCAAGAACTCCTAACCCCATTTATTTACAGAAAATAGAAAATCTGCAAAGACGGCGCAAAAGGCTTACATCACCGGTGCGCTCGAAGCGCCGTGCGGGCCGAAGGCCGGGATTGGCTCGATTTACCTCCTAATGTTTTAAGTCTTTTAATTCAAGCTCGCCTAAAAGAGTGAATGTGTTAATTCAGAACCTATTTTCAACTTAAGCTGATTCGGAAACGCTCTTTAAAAAGTAATGCAGATGAGCCACACCCAGGACCTAACTTTCTTGGGCTGGTTTATGACTTAAGTCCATTGTCAATCCCATTATAGGGAGAGCCTATAAAGAAATTGACGTCCCATTGTGTTCAGAGAGAAAGTAGGAGGCAGTGGTTTGGAAATTGTTACTGCACTCACTCCTCTGATAGGATACTTGGATTTTCTTATTGGGTTAACTTGAGAAATTGAGGGTAGGAGAGCATGCGAAAGGGTATTTTATGGTTATAAATTCAAGCACTTCCAATAATCGGAGAATATAACCATGGGCACTGATACGGATCGTTGAAGTTGTCCAAAAGGCCAATCTCAAGGAGAAAGTCCCTGGGTTAACAACTCTTAAGATTCGAGAAAACTCTTTTCACTCTTCAGATAGGAAATTACTCACAAGGAGTGAAGGTTGCGGCAGAAGGTTCGTGTGAGGGAATGACGTACTTGCCTGCGGTTGTCATTCTTCGCCTTTCAGGTGCTAAAAAGAGACCAGCAAATCGTACTACGCTCATTTTGCAATGAAAAATAATTTCCATTATCAAAGCTCTGGAAATTTTTCTTCTTTTTCTTAGCGTTGATTCGATATTTCGTTAATTCCTTTTGTAAACTTTAACCTTTTACACCCAGCTTCGTCAAATTCAAATTCCTTTCGTGTTTCCATATCTTGGGGAAAGGGAAAGCCATGTCGAAACCGTTTCAGAATTTCAGCTGGAAGGGTAAGGAATATTATTTTCGCTGTAAATTTTAACATGCTTGAGAAATTTCAATGGACGAACTCAAAAAACCAATGTAGCAAATTTTCAAATTTCGGGGATCTTTTTTTAGATTTGCAAGGTTGTCATCAAAATCTTTGATGAAGTTCCAAAGTTCAGGCCCAGACATGGCTTGACCGTGAGCCTCCTTCCCAAGCCCTTACCCTATGCTGGCACGCGTGAAAGTTGACTCAGCACTTCTCCACTCAGCAGCGACGTACATTTGAAGCATTTGTTCTTGATAAAGTGAAAGTTGGTGAAAGTCAGGGTGAAAAAAAATGCAAGGAAAAAGTTGTAAGTCATGAATCCCTTGGATTTCCATGTATAGCTTCATCCAAGGATATTTGATGGCATAATATCTGGAGGTCTTTTTTCACGGGTCATAAGTCATCTCTCCTTTTATACTCGGGCATAACAATGAGCCTTTCTTCCACCACGAAAAAAAAAAAAAATTTTTGAAAAGAACTCAGGAGGACGTAATATGAGCTTAGCCCCGCTCCAACACCACATCCAGGAATATCAGAAACTATTTTTAAGAGGCCTGGAAGAAAATATTTTATGACTCCAGAGCACGAACAGGAATTTGGTTGTTCGGCAGTGGCCTAATCGTGAGCAGGGCTTTTCATGTAATCGTAGTAATGATAGTATTCTGATTTTTTTTTGAGGCTAAGAGACCCGTTTGTCTTGCTTTCTCCCTCGGCTCCTGGTTGTGCGTAGATAGGGGTAGGCCGACCTTTTCGTGAATAAAACCAAGTTTTGGAAGGACATGCACAGAAACTATTCACGTCATTAAACCCTTTGAGGATGATGATAAAAATGGAAGGGAGAGAGAACAATAATAACTCTTTATACGCCAGGAATGGCATGTCATTCTCGGGCTAGGGCTGAGGAGGGCCGGACTGAATTGCTCTAGACCACAGAAGATGAAGATCACATAACCTTACCATGTGAGGAAAATGTTTTTGGATTATTTAATCCCGTTAATGGTGGAATCCTTTCCAGAAAATTCTTCATCCTTCTTCAAGAGTGTAGAGTGATGAGGGTGATGACTCTATTTACAATGTGTAGAAATATTCCAAGTTTTTCCTTTGGTTGGATGAGTCCTCCGGTGGAATTTAATATAAGAGAGAAAAAGCTTTTCTTTTCCCTTTAAGTATTTTAACAAGACTTTCTCTCACCGTTCTCCTTTTATCATTGTAATAAAGACTTAGGAGAAGGAGAGTTGGAGTCCTTTCTTTCATTCTTCTGAGCAGAGCCTTGCAGTCTTCCTCCTCAAAATTAATACTTTTATTTTATACGGCTCAAATGAAGGAATTCTTAATTAATGAAATCTGTAAGAGGAGGCTCCTCATCATCACCACCATTTTTTAAAGTAAGTGGAGAAGAGGCGAGACCTCCATTTAAGAAAGGAGAAAGTTTGGGATTCCTCACAAAAACCCTGAAGAGCAAATACTTTCTCTTTTACGCTCCTTTCTCTCCATAGCACTAATATAGTCGTAGAAATTCCTGAAAAAACTTTGATGGTGTCTTTCTTCTAATCATGTTTCAGGCGGATTAAGTTAGAAATTCTTTACTGAAGTACAAGGGGTTTTAACTTAAGGTGCTCGGAGAAAGCTTTTCATCTTTTTCAAATTTACTCAATTGATATTCTGAAAAATGTTTTAAAAAAATTTTACTTCAATTATTTTACCTTTAGTCTATCGATTGTTCAAATCATGCTAAAAAAATTAGAAAAATCGGTTATTTGAATTTCCGGAACTAAAATCTCAATGTAAAAATACCGAACGTGAAAGTTACAAGAAGTGTTGAGTAGCTACTGTTGAGTTGAAGGACCTCAAGACCTTGGAGGACCTTGCATTGTAAGACAAGAATCTATGAAACCGCAAGAACTAAAAGTTCTGAAACTCTATTCATTAAATCACAGGCAAATTTTTTCATTTTTATTTCTTATTTTTTATTTTAAAGTCCTCCAATATCAACAATGCGGAAAGAATTCCTATGCTGTTCTCCCTATCGCCGGACTCCTACTTCTACTGTGAATTAAAGGAGAGGAAAATTGATTTACGAGCATTAACAAAATGTTGGAACACTTCACGCTTAAAACTATCGCTGTTACTGATGTTGAGATGGAGATTTCTTGGAAGCGAGTTCCACAGTTTCGTAGTCTTGAAGCGGACTGACCTCTTGTAGCATTCTGAATGGAAGGTATCAACCTTTAGCAGAGGTTTAGATCGAGAGTTTCTGTCATTGTCGGAGAATTTAAAGAATTGATTAAGCTCTTCGACCGGAGATTTCAAGAGAGAGGTCATATTTTTCAGTCTTGTCCAATTCGCCCTTTCCTTGATAGTCAGGAGACAACATTCCGTAAGTAAAGATTCCATTGACATTCTTGACTTCTGCTGGTAAAAAATAGAGCGATTAGGTTTTCTTAGCTTACGGTGAATTTTCCTGTATAGTGATGGGAAAAGAAAAGAAAATAGGAATCTGTTGATTTTCCTTTGAAGCTTGTCCAGCTGCAGTTTGGTTTGAACAGCCCAGACGTCAATGCAGTAGTCATAAGCTGAAATGACGAAAACGAAAAACTTTGTCAGGTTAACTATTGCCTCTTTTGGGATGAATCGTTTGATTGAGGAAAGGCTTCCGACCACTTGGGAGAGCCTAGTGTCCACTAAGTCAAAGTGAGGGGTGAAAATAAACCTACAACCTAACAACTCAAAAGTCTCTGCAAAGGACCTTGCCGGCTTTGCCTTTGAGAGAGGTTTTTCTGTACATGCTGTTTTTGCATGTAAAAAATTAATTCCTTCTTTCATTCCTATTCATTCATTCTTTCATTTACATTCATTCTTTCCAGGAAATTTCGCCATGGGGCCCAGGCTAATAGAAATCCGGTAACATCCTTTGTAACTTTCACATTTTTGATTTCCGGAAATGGGATTTTTCATATGGTGCCGGAATTTTCACATGGTGGGGATTCTTAGATTGGAGATTTTCACATGTCACCGACTAAATACGTGCTCCATGCAAAATTTAACTAAAATTTCCTTAGTTTAAATAAAAGAAACTGGGATATAAAATTTAGAAGAATTTAGAAGAGTTGAAATACTAAAAATTAATTGGAATAGAATAGCATTCTGGGAAATAGTTAGCCGCTGTTTCATGGTTTCCCTCTTCATAGCCTATAGGCTTACCCAGGTCAAGGTCAGTTCCATGTCAATGAAGATTAAGCTTATGCCTATCACTGTGCTATTAGCCTTACTTTGAACTTTTAAGATTTTCGAATACAGAGGTGTTCGTAGAATTTTTTTTAATCTCCCAAATAGAATTGGATTTGGTTTATGCTTCTAAGAGCGCCTCTTCTAAGCGCGCCCGACCGATTTTCTTCTAAGCGCGCCCTTTTTTTAACTTCAGATTTGGTAGCCTGGTGGTAGCAAATCCAGTGCTGAGATGTCGTGTGTTCTATTTTCAGTATATACGTGGCAGTCAAAGTCAAATTCAAGAAATTCATAGCTGTGCTGGTCTCCTTTGGCTACGAAATCTGCAAAAAAAACCTAACAATTTAAACATGATGTCCGTCGTTTGGACCTGGTTACGAGCGCGCCGATCAGGCCTCCGTTGGCTACGAAATCCGCAAAAAAACCTTTGTCCAATGTTTCCAAGAGTTACCAAGGGAAATCAGTGAGGTACCGTGCAGCACTTCTTTGGAACACTCTTCCTAAAAGTTGGGAACTGAGCAGCTTTTCATCAAAAACCTTCAAAAAATCTGTCTACTCTTATTTAGTTGACTGTAGAAACTCTAAATACATTCGTTTGTAATTTACTTAATTAGCATATAGTCTTACGACGGGGAGAACAGACTGCCACTGGCAAGTTTGACGTTGGTACGGACTATTCAATAAATTGTTTTAAAAAAAAAAAAAAAAAAAGCTGGTTTTTAAATGTTTTAATTTTGAACGTCCGCCATGCTCTTGTCAGTGACCAGTAGTGTTTGTTATTGTTTTCTGGTTATGTTACTGGGGATCGGGAAAGTAACAGCTCATTAGGAATATTACCGTCATTGGGAATATTACTGTCATTGGGAAAGTTACTGGTCATCGGGAACATTATTGTCATTGGGAAAGTTACTGGTCATCGGGAACATTATTTTCATTGGGAAAGTTACTGGTCATTGGAAATATTACCGTCATTGGGAAAGTTACTGGTCATTGGGAATATTACCGTCATTGGGAACATAACCGTCATTGGGAATATTACTGTCATTGGAAAAGTTACTGGTCATTGGGATCAAAGCATGGCGGACAGACGGACGGACGGACGGCGCGCAAGATCTTAATACCCTCTCCGCTAAAGCTTGAGGGTAAAAAAAGGGCGCGCTTAGAAGAAAATCGGTCGGTCGCGCTTAGAAGAGGTGCTCTTAGAAGAATACACGTTGGATTTGACCGAAATAAAATGACAAAAATGACGACCGAAGATCTAATATAAGCTTCTTTTAAAGCTCTCCTCGATGAAACGGTTTTCTACCTCAGTTAAAAGGATTTTTCTTGACTAGCAATCCCTAGTTCGCCATTTGGAAAATTTTACACCCGATTCTTAGCACCCAGGCGAACTTGCGAAGTTTCATTTTTTTTTATATAGACATGGTGGAAAGACACTTGTTACACAAACGCTGCCTGGAAAACTGGAGCGCAGAACTCAATGATTAGGAGAACAGAAGTTTTTAGCAGAGGCGGTTCTGCGGTTTGCAGAAATTAAGTTCACCAAGTTTTTACCTCCAGCTTCAGAATATAAATTAGACCAATGAACTAAAGCTTGTATAAACTGACACGTAATTGAAACATAGGAGGATTTTCTATCTCTTTGCGCAAGTTAAAGTTTACTAGAGCGTTTAATTTTGTAGTAACTAGATGAAACCTGTAAAATGTGTCGCAGAGCTCAGGGTTAATTATGCGATTTCTAGAGGATTTCAGAAATCCCAAAAACTTTTAAATGATCATCTCTGAAGAGCTTGTCCTAGGACTTACTTTAGTTTCAAAACTTTCCCGTCAGAACTCTGCGTGGTAGGACCAGAGGCTCTGGTCGGTTAGTATGACAGTAGCTGGACTTTTATTTTCCTTTCCCGTAGAGTAGACTTGAACTGAGGTAGAAATGAAGCTCTTCCACTCCTTTCCCTTTTCTTCTATTTTACATTCCGACATAAATATTTCTTTAAGTCTTTGGAAGAGGTTGAATTGTTTAGTTGGGTTTTCCCATAAAACTCAACCCCCCTCTCCTCAAGTTTATTTTTATAAAGAAGATTTTAAAGAAGAATTTCGAGTGAGGAAAAGAGAATGACTCCACTTTCTTCCGCTTTTCTCCAAAAGTGAGACTGAGAGAGTTGAAAGAAGGAATGGAGAAACCTTTAATATTCTTGAATTTGAAGAGTTATGCAAATTAAGTGCCTCTCTCTCTCTCTCTTCCCTTCTTTCCTGTCTCCCAAGTATTTTACGCGTGTTTCCTTTAGGAGAAAGAAGAGTAAACCCGTCCAATGATATTTGAGTCAATTCTTCTTCTTCTTCCTCCTCAAAGAAAAGATGAGATTGAGAACTTGGGTTTTCTCTTTTATTTTCATTTTATGTAAACACCATTCCCACTAACTTTCTTCCTCAGATGAGGAAAATTCATTGGGATTTTCTAACAACCCAAGAATTCACTTTAGTTTTTAGAGCTGAATGAAAATCTCAGATTGTAATGGAAAATTTTCTATTCTGGGTTTTTTAGTAGGGAAAAATATAATTAAATCTGTGGCGAAAAAATTATTATAGTCTAATCCTTCTCCTTATGCAGTAGGCTACGCTACGCTCGTATTTTTATAAGAAAAATCTCTAGACTTCTTTGCAGCTATTATGTGAAATGAATAAAAATTTTAAAGCCTCGGCTTAAAATTTAAAATTTTCGATTCATTCAGAAAACATGAGAGTTTACATATAAAAATTCATCAAAAGAATTTTCGAGAAGATGTTTTATCCTCCCTGCCTCCCAGCATTTATTGGTCAGTATCTAAATATCAATATTCAATAAAGCGTGATTTGAATAGAAAAAAATACTCTGTGTACACGCAAGGCGAGTTAGTTGGTGGAGCTGGTAAGGGCTCAGTGTGTCGATTATAGAGTTTGAATTATGAATTCCTTCCCTCCCTCTTACGCTTTCCCCTTGTAAACCAAAAGCAATCCATTCAAAATTCAAGGGAGTTCGTTCCACTGAATCTCTATTGTAGAATTTAGAAAAGCCGCTTTTTCAATTTAACGTTCTATTGATTCCTATTTCTCGAGGCACAAAAGTTGTGTATTTTAGGATTTGTATCAGAAAAGCTTATATGTCTTCCTCTCTAATCCTTTCTTTGCCAAAAAACCCTACCTACCGGATCTTCATAATATTCAAAGATGTGATAGGGAAATTCCAACATTGGGTTTTTTCAAAGGAGTAGTAAAAGTGAAAGGAACATGATAAGACTCTTCTTCAATAGAATATCCATCCAAAATTCCAAATTGCGAACAAGGTTTGATAGAATACTCTAAAATAGATTTTTCTTAACAAAAAAAAAAAAAAAAGACCCAGGCTGGCGTTCCATCCGTGAAATTTTCTGGACGGATATTTTCTAAGGTTTTACCTTCGAAATTCTGTATTAAATTTTCAGCAACTACTTCCGGCTGTGTTCCGTGACGCTGGGAGCTAAAGTTTTTTCTGTCTTCTATCTTCTATTTTTTTTTTCTTTCCAGAACCTGTGACAGAATTAGTTGGTGGTCCGGATCTCTTCATCGATCGAGGAAGTACGATCAATCTGACCTGTACCGTCAAATTCTCACCAGAGCCGCCCACATATATCATTTGGAATCATAACGATGCGGTAAGTGAGAATGAGCACAGAATGTTTCCAAACAATCTAAAACCAGTGAATTAATTACGGAGGAATGCTGAGAGCATATGAATTTCTCAGAAGGGAAAGCGTGAGAAATTTTTTGGGAGTGAGAGAGAAAGCTCTTTTGGTTTTCCGGGTCTAGATAAATGAATAAAACTTTTTGGATGAGGACAGGCACAGGCGGGGTTTGCCTCATTCATTCATTAACTGGCCACAGTTTTTACTCTCCTTGATTATGTGTAGATAGTTCCATTGTATATGTAGGCACACACTTTCCTCACCTATTCCCTCAAAAAGGAAAGTACTCATCTCATTTACCCGGGGATGTCGAGGTGGAGTACCTTATGGGACCTCTTGTCACGAGAAATTCTAAGCCAAAGCTATTTTCCAATAAACTTTCGATTTAAGTCACTAACGCATGTCCTGGAATACAGGGACTTGTTTCGGATATTTTCTCTTGAGGAACAAGTCTACTTAGGTGACAAAACAAGAAGTCTTTCCCTTGATCTCTGGAATGGCTGTAATTTGATATCATGGAAATATGGATTCTAAGCAAGTAGACCAAGTTTTTGCCCTTTCTCTTATCCAATTGAAAGTCATAGGAAGAAAGAAATTGAGACGGCTCTCTCCTCTCCCTGTTTTTCATTTTCTCACGAACCTCTGGCAGGGGCGGCTTCCGTTATGAAGCAAATTGAGAATTCAGCTAAGGTGCTTGGAAACCTTGGAAAATAAATCGATTTGAGTATGTATGTAAGTGAGGATGAAAGTCAGAGGGGTGGGTAGTGAGTAGTGTTTTAAGCTGGTGATACGAGAGATCTCTTCCCCTCCGTAGGATCTGTATATATTACACACACACTACTTGTATTACCTACTTATCTTCAAACACATTCACGTCTTTCCCTACATTCGGCTCCTACTTTGTGAAGTCTCTTCTACTCTGAGCAGAATCTAGTTAAGTCTGGCATTTGGAAAAACGAGGACCAAAATTCTAAAAAGGGAAAAACACATTTACGGTATAGAGAAAGTTGGAACTAGAGGTAAGAAGGAGGAATAGCTTCACTTTATTAGATCAGGACTGAAATTTATGAAATTTCACCTTTGACAAAAAAGTGAATGAGGGTATGTCTCTCCCCTACCCTCCATTTCCTCCTTGTTTATGTAAAGAGGAAAGGAATTTTCTCCTATTACTCTACCACCAAACAACCCCATTCTCCCTCAGCTCAGACATGGAAAATGGGAAGATGAAACTAGTAAATCATAGAAACTTAAATTGGTTTCACTTTAAGTCAATGGTGGGATTAAGGCTCTTTCTCTTCCTCCTTAATATGAGCAATTTTTTTTTAGAACTCAGAATTCAGAAAAAACTAGAAAACTCACACACACAGATCATTCTCAAATTGAGATTCCACCGAGGAAAGCAGGGGAGGAAAGAAACTAGAGCAGCCTGCCCATTTTCTCATACAAATCTTTGAAGGAGGATATCTAGAGAATTCGTGTCATAACTCATACTTATGGAATCATACATCTTGAGCTAGGGAAACTCAGTGTAAATATGCGAGTCTTATCTCCAGAAGAGCCAAACACTTTCTCCAGCCTCATTTCATCTTCATAACTCCCGACGCCTGGAATGACTACTCATCCCTCTGCGTGCGCCAAATGTGATAGTCCTAATCGTATGCATGAGGAATAAAGAAGCTGGGAAGAGAAAGTCCCTGCTTTCTTCTGAATAATTTATCATCTCTACCTAACACGGAAACGGGTTAATTAGACATGGGGGGTGTGGGTATTAAAGAGGAGGATTTCGAATTCGCTTCTAATGAAATGACCTATTTCCTAAAAACTAAAGCCAGTGAATCTATCACCCAACCCCAAGGTGTTCATCAATTCGTTTAGGATAACATCAGCCCCTGCTCTGGTGTAATAGGTCCTTATAATTTAGTGATATACAGTGGAACCCGCTTATAGCAACACGCTTTAAAGCAACATCCCGCTTAAAGCAACAAAGATTTAAGCATTTGTTTGGTTCCAATGCGTTCAGCATGGGCTAATAACGGCTTAAAGCAACAATCGCATGTAGCAACATATCGGCTAAAGCAACGCAAATATACAGGCTTATTAGGCATTTTCTGTCGCTTTATAACAACAAAAGGGACTTTGAAGGACTTTTTCAAATTCCATAGCTCAATGAAGGCGTGGGATAACTACTTGACTCCTTTGAAATCCCTCCCTATTCATTCACTCATTTCCATTTACTTAATGTATTGGGTACTTATCAGGACTCAAACACTTGCACTATGTTTTTCGCTCTAGAACAAAGGATTCTCTTGTTCACAGAAATTTTTCTGGAGTGAGAATGGACCCTAAATTCGAGTTGTCCCATTGATTTGTATAGCAACATTTTGTTGTTATATGCGTTATAGCAACAATCGCTTAAAGCAACACTAATTACTGTGTCCCCAACTGTGTTGCTTTAAGCGGGTTTTACTGTACTTTAATCTCCGTCCGTCCGTCCTCTAAGCTGTGGACTTTCCAGACTAAATCTTTCTCCTCCTTATATTTTGTTCACGGTTGCGTTCCCGGCAAATTTTTATTATTTAACCCTAAGAAGACTACGAGAAATCCGTTGCAAAGTAGCCTATGGTGGGTGAAATTTCACCCTACAGGAGGATGCCAGGCTACCATTTGAAGCGTGAGTGCAAAAATTCAAATTCGAATAGACGTTGCCAGTGCTTGACGAACTTTACATTGTGAATGAAATCCCCTGCTCAAATGTACGGCAACATGTTTGGGTGATATTTCACCCCTCATCGGCTACCATTGAATTTTTTCCCACTTAGAACTTTTTTCACGCGGAAGACGGGTGAAATTTCACCCGCCATAAGCTTCCTAGGGACTAGGGTTACTTTTTTTTTGCCTTCTCGGTATATGGGGCATGAATTTTTTTATCCCTTCAACGCCAGGGCTTTTGCTAGGTATTAAAGTTTGCATGTCAGCGCTATCGGGCTTTACACACTTGGACATTTGGACGGTGTCGGTCTTGTCAAGTTTCCCAAGTATTTCTTTTGCATCTTGAAAAATTCTGTTGCAACAACTATTTCACTAGCTTTCGAATGCTCGTGGAAGATTTGGAAAACTCATCATTTTTCGTCTTTTTATCACAAACTCAATCTTATGATGTTATTTTTAAGAAACTTTTGAAGAAAAAACTTTCTGAATTTTAGTAAGAATTTTTGACCCAGCTAATGCTCAAAGAGACGTGTTGAGTGCTTAAGAGGGAACGGTCAGGGGCCATGAGCGATTTTTTATTAGAGTTTAGGTTTATTAAGCTCCGACTATCTGGAACAGCATGTAACTTTTTCAGAAGCCAACGGCGACAATGTTGGGAGCGCTATGGTGGGGCACGGACAAGGTACGTACTCTCGAGGCATTTTTAATTTGCACTTCTCTTTTCCAAAACTGCTGTTTCCCTCAGAAATTTCAGGGCCGGCGCTTGCAGAATAAGTTGTAAACCAATGGGTGCAACGACAGTCGTGTCTTTTGCTTATGCTTGCGCCGGCCCTGAAAATTCTGAGCGAAACAGCAGCTTTGAAAAAGAGAAGTGCAAATTAAAAATGCCTCGAAAGTATGGTCTTGAAATTGATAATGCGGGTAACAAAGGAAAAAAAGCGTCTCTTTTTCTCTCAATGCATGATGACGATATTTCTCCAATGACCGAACTGCACAAACAAACGCTTTTTTCTCTCTTATCCACTTGTCACTTCTATGCACCAAACACCCACTGCCTCACCTACAATGGTGCCACTGGATTCAGGAAACATTATGCGTTGCTCTGGACGATGTGCTGATTTGAATAAACTTAAACTCGACTTGATCAAGACCCCCGACCGTTCCCTCTTTATTTTTCCATTATTTTATATCATGGTTTTAGCAGCGGTTTGACCATTAAATCCCAGCAACCAGCTTAAATCTTCTTTCCCTTCTGAATTCTGCCAAGAATTTGGAAGCTATGAGAAACCGCAGAATACTTAAAAGCATATATCCTCGGCTTGAACTTTTTGGGGATCAACGGAAGCAACACAACCAGACTGGAATTCCAGGCAGGGGAAGCAGTAGAGGCAGTGGAAGAAAGAGGGAACATTTCTTGGTGCCAAAGCCAAAAGTGGTTCTGCTCTCAACTTTCAATGGATGAAGAATTAATTGCTTTAGTCCAGGAAGATAAATCCTCTTTTGGAATAGGCGGGAGTGATTTTAGGAAGCGGTGCCTCCAACTTCAGGAAGCCTAAGTGCCAGGAGTGAATACTTGTTGTGTAGGTATTAATACAAAGCGGAGGAGGAATTGGAAGTTTTTTTGGGAGGAGATCAGAGGAATTCTTCTTCCAGGCTTAAAAGGAAGTTAGGGCAGGAAGGTGGAGATTAATGTAGGAGAAAAAGTATTGGATTCTTTTCTGGAATTATCCGAAGTTGATGAAGTATTTAATCTAAGGTGACGTTGAACCTAGTTCTTTGGCAGTTGGGTCGTTATAAGCAACACATCAACTATATTTCTCAGTTATTTCCTTTTAGTTTAGGTCGACTCAAGGTGATTCAACCTAAAAGTAGCCTGAGTCGATTTTATGAGCCACCTTCAGTTCTTGAGTAGATTTACGCGTTGAGAACCTGAGGCTTCTCCTGTGTCTCAAGTACAAACGGATTAAAAGCCTTATTATGCAGTTAAATTTTAGTGAATTTGGAGGTGAATTTTCATGAGTGCAGTCACTCATTCCAATATTCATCAAAAATAAGGGACATTAAGGACACTCACTTGCACAAGTGAGTCCTCACTAGTTTTCAGACAGTGTCTTATCGAGGGGATGGAGTGAATCACTAGTTTCTTTCACTTGGAATAGTGCATATAATAAGGGCTTTCTTTTTCTCATTACTATTTGTAGTGAGTGAGGCGAAAAGGCCGTGGGTACACTTAAGGCATTCGGAACCAGGTGATTCTTCACTTTTAGTAGTGACTAAAACAGAGGACTGACTCTTTTGAAAATTCACGAAAACAGTCACTTGCTCTTTCACGCATAATAAGAAGGGATGACTTTTTGGGGTGCATTCACTCATGACTAACGTCACCCCTCCATGCACGTAGAATTAACTGCATAATAACGCTTTAAGAATATGTCAAGTAATATGACCCCTACTCATACGCCTCACAACTCGAAGCTGGGAAACAACGAAAGCTCTTTAAACATTATTATTTGATTTCCAAAGCTTTCTCTTTGATGAAATGATCTTCTTTCATTCCATTCATTCAAATGAAAAGTAGAAAGTAAGCAGTCAAAATCCTATTTGCCTTTTTCATCAATATCCATTCATATTTTTAATTCAAAGTCATTCGATAGCGTGGCTTTGCCTTGCAAAGGAGATCGGACCTCAGAAGGGAGGCAGAGAAGCTCCGACAGCGACAGATTTCAATGAAACTTGGTGCGATAGTTAGTACTCAC
>JABASM010001563.1:0-13926 GCA_019776545.1 Brachystomella parvula | reverse complement strand
AAATTTTGTCTAATTCGACATTAAACTTTGAGAACACTGCTAAAATTCGTATGATTATAGAATGACTCAGCAAAAAAATTCGTATAAAGTGTCTAATGCACTAGAATGCACTTACGAATCCCCTAACACTGTCTTCAACTCTTTCAGGCAGGACCCCACAACAGGATTCCTTCAGTTTAGGGACCAGCTTGCTTGGTGATCAGTTTCTCTTCGGATCCAGTAGCTAAGCAAGCAGCTCAGGGTCTAGACTGCTTCAATCCGTCAATTGTTGACGCTCCCGAAAATCGCTACTTGTTAATGTTAGCCCAAGGGTTAGCGGAGGTTCCAGCGGCGTCTCTTTTCTTTATTTCTCACTTGTCCCCCAGTTTTTCGGCTTTTACTGCGTCCCAGGCAAATCAAACCAAGAAAGCGGGAAACCGCTCACAACATTTTCGACATTTCCGATAAAAATTAAATTTTTTTACACTAAGACTAATTTGTATAATTAAAAGCTCCTTGTAGCTTAATCCAGTTTTTCTTAATGTTGGTTCACGGATCTTCATGAACTAACCGTAGTCGTACAGGTATGTCTGAGCTCCTCATTCTTCGTGTGTCTGCCATTTCGTGTATAACCGTATAATTGTTGGGTTGTTCCCTTCGTTTCAGGTCTGGAATAAGCTATTACTGGCCGCGGGTGAGGTAAAGGAGGTGCTACAACGGTACCAGTGAGGTCACCGCAATAAGTAAGGTACTGCCCTAGTCATTGGTGCATTCGACTCCTGCGCCTGCTGCTAGTTCAATATGGAGACAGATGAGTCAGGCGATTCAGTGCAGCAGTTCTACCCAGATGACGAAGTGTGCTCTATTCGGAACGGTCACCTGGCATTTGGGAAGCTTGTGAAGGAGGACAAGGAAGCCAGTATGGACCCCGAGATTCGTGTATGGAAAGTAGATTGGAGCGATGGTACTGGGAAGGATAAGGTCGCTTCGTCAAAGGTAACGTATTAAAGCAGGGTTAATTTCATGGGAACGCTTAAATTGAATCTAGATTTTTTTAGTTTTTCTTCTGCTTTTCTAGTTAACGCTGACAGACAGGCCTATATACATCGGATGCAAAGTTAAGAAAGCTGATGGGAAAGATGACCGTATTGGTATATGCCGAAATGTAAAAATTTTGGCAGATCTGCGCTTGGTTGGGACTAATACTATCCTTGAGTCAATTGACATTTCCAAGTTTACTCATCTGAAGGTGAGTGATGGTTGAGTTTTGGCTTTCTATTGGATTTTTCATAGGATATATAAATAGGGCTGCTTATAGTGTGCCGTAGCTGTGCGAAACTGACTTCCGTTTTCCTATTCCGGTTTCCTTCAGTTCAAATGTAAAAGTCACGATTTCTGTTAAAATTAATTCCGCGCACTGTTTTCCTCCCACAGTCGTCTCGTTACATATCAGCTAGACTGATTGATACTCTGATAAGAAGATTGGCGATGGTCCAAGGTCGACATATTAGCAAATGAACGACTGAGCAGTGAACTGCGAGCAGCTGAGTAGCCAGTAATCAGGCGTGAGCAATTAGGAATTCCACTTGTAATTCTCATGAAACACGGTGTTCTCCACATAAGTAACATTTGCAGGAAAGTGGCTGAAATAAATATTTGCTGTGATGTTGAGCTTTGAGAACTATTATCAATTAAAAATTACCCAATGAAATCGAGGTCTGCTTAACACAATGCGAGCGACTTAAAAATCACTTTTTCTGCAGCAATCTGAACACCCAATGAGAAATCCTGTAGAAAGCCAAGGAAGACATTGAAAAGATAGGTTCTCAACTTTGATTTGACACGCTATAACTTCAAAAGTATTAACTACTGAGACAAGCTTAAATGCCTAACTGAGAAAAATATTGCCGTAATGTCAAAGTTGAGACTACTTTGTCTACTGTTCAATGTTGCCCACTGTAGCTGAACTTAAACCCATTTCAGGATTTTAAGTCAAAATCAGTCGTTTACCTGAACGGATGGATAGGGGTGATAACTGAGACGGAGCGTATGGCTACTGTAGTGCTCTGTGACAAAGAGATCATAACAGTTCCTATGAGTCAAGTCCAACCCCTTGCACTCGAGATCGAATCTCCTTGGATTAATGAGCACGTCACGCATTCAGCTGCTACCGCCTTTCGACATCCGAATCCTGAGAGAAACAACAATAAACAAGTCATCAGTTACAGGGTTCCACAATTTTTCAAAGATCTGGAGGTAGGTTGCATTACAGTTATCTTCCGGATTCAGAGTAGAGGTTAATTTTCTATCCTCTATTGCAGGTCAAATCAGTGAAGGTGAAGTGGTGCTATCAAATTGATCTCATGTGCCCAGACTCTCCGCCGGAAGTACTCAAGACTGAAACACTGGCCAAATTGAAGCTAGTTACTGAAATCTCGGGGACACATGCTGCTTATCAAATGGGGAACCTGGGTCGTTATATGCTCCACGTTGAGAATGACTTGCTATCTTACGATGTCTACGAAAGGAAGTTTGTGAAAAAATATCTTCCACACAGCCTTGGAGAACTTAAAAAATGCAAGCCTTTCCCAGCTCGTGCTTACCTTGCCAACCCCGAACTGGCAATTGTCACAGAACAGTCTCACGTGGTGGGAATCGTACATCTCTGTATCACTGCTGATATCATGTGGCAGGTAACACATCATTCTTTCTATCTAGATTACATCTTTTGCTTGTTTTGACGTTTTCACAATTGTGACAGGATGGGACCATGGGATTTGAGAAAAGTGTGGACCTTGTCAATGTCTTCGATGAAAGAATGTTGATCAGCCCAACCAAGGCAATGGATTTTGTATACTCTACAAAGTTGTCACGGCCCGTAGAAGAAGTCTACGCTGTTGTTCTTCGGACTGATCTCACTAGTGAGGAAATCCAAATACATTTCTTTCGGAAGTGCCAATTATATTTAGTTTTAATATTTACTTTTTTCAGCTAACACTGTTCACCTCCGTGTCTTGACCACTTCGGAAAAGCCTAAAGTCATTCAGGACAATCTCGTCTTAAAGGCGTCAGAGGTTGTTCCACATCCTCGCTACCAGTTTTTCAATGAAATGAATTCTATTGTCGTGATGCAAGGAGAAAATGGACAACGCATTGGCCACGTTCAGTGTTCTAATTTCTCTGGAAAGGTATGCATTTTTGCTTTTACTGAATAAAATCATATTTTAGTAATTAATTACTCAAATATTTATCTATAGATTCAGGTTCGGTGGATTGATACTAAGAAGGAAGAATGGTGCTGGCCCACCGAGTGTTCGCTTTATATTGTGCGTGGATTTGATCTCGACTGCATTATCAGCTTAAGTAAGATAAAATATATTGGCAGTAATTTGTATGTACTTTCATTAGTTCATGAATATTCTGTATGTTTAGTTAACGATAGAGATGAAGTGAGTGGAAGTGCTGCCGTTCGATTTCATAAAGTTATTGTCAAATTGAATGCAATCAAGGAGGTTTGGGACAACGTTGACAAATATGATGACACCAAGCTGGCCGAGACATTTGCAAATCTGAAGTTTGTGGCTGAGGCTTGCACGTGAGTTCCATAAATTCTCGTCTAAAATTCCTGACAATGATCTTCTGTCAAAAATTAAGTCTACATACTTTTTGCTAGGACTGCTGAGGAAAATAGTGGCCAACCGAAAGGAACTTACTTCTCAAAGAAAAAGTCGGAGGACCCTTTCTCAAGCCGACTTCGAAGCCTAGCCGAGGAAGCTCAGACTGATAAAAATTACCGTAAAGCTGAATTGGTAGAATTGGTCCAGGAAATATGCAACTCTTTCCAAAAGGGTGCCCTTGAACTCTTCTCATTCCTGGATAGCCAGGAGGCAGTTTTGGAAAACCCTCCTTCTCTTTCAAATGGAGACAATGGAGCGCAGGGGTCTTCCGACCCGCAGCCAATGGAAATCGATCATGGTCCTCGAGGTGACATGGGAATCTCTAAAATCTTCGAGTCTTCTGTCGTTATGGAAGACCTTTGCCCTGTATCACACTACTTTTACAAAGCCCCCTTCGAGCCAGAGCAGTATCAAGTCTTCTTGAAAACAATTCGAGAGGAAATCAAGAATTTCCAGAATAGCTATGCTCCAGGAATAAAAGTTCGATCTTACGCCAATCGTTTGGTAAATTTCTTCTCTGTGTGCAACTGAATTAATTTTATCTGTTAATTTTAAGTTTAACTCATGATTTTTTTTGTTTAGGAACTATTTTCATTTGCAATGTTAGGGCCGTCCAAAACCCCATATGAGAATGCCCTCTGCCTCTTCGACGCTTCGCTTCCACCACGCTACCCAGCTTTACCCCCAAAAGTCCAATTCTTGCCATATGGGGCTGGGCGTTTGAATCCGAATCTCTATGACTGCGGCAAAGTTTGTCTGAGTTTACTCGGCACATGGCAAGGACGTGACCAACGAGAAAACTGGACAAAGGATTCTAATCTTCTTCAAGTTCTGATTTCAATTCAAGGTAAACTGCTGCTTTACTTAAATATGAGGGGTTAATTTAGTTGAAATATAGAAAGCTTATTTTTCAAAGGGGCAGACCTATAAGATGCGTATAACTTTTTTTCAGGCCTGATTCTCGTAAGTGAGCCTTACCATAATGAGCCTGGACAAGAAGCGGAACATTACAAGGAAGCTGAACTAAAGTCCCACCGCCATAGCTACAACAGTCACCTCATGCCGAAAATTTGTGCAATGATGGTAACTCAGATGGAAAATCCTGGAGAACCTTGGGATCAAGACGTTAGAGAATTTTACATCGAAAACATTCCAAAGTAAGCATGCAAAGAGGAATTTTGCCGTAATGTACTGATTCAGGTACTGATCTATACTGATGATGTATGAACAGGTTCGTTGCCCGCTGGAAGAAATGGCTCGCCGTCGCAGAGCATTGCAAATCTGAACAAGAATTCATGACTGCACGTAAGGAATTTAGCTATAAGATTGGGCAGTCATAGTTTACCTTTGACATTCAAATACTATGTTCTTTCCTAGTCTCGAAAGATGAACAGCCAGGTTTTGAGATCTACCCTTTCAAGTCGAGCGTCATGAAAAGCTGGATTACGAAACTGGAAAATGCCCATGCTTCTCTGGTCATGGCTAAAGATCAAGTAGATGATGGTGCAGGTTCGAGTTCAAGCTAGGATCTCCCTAGCAGATTTTGACATTACACTGCTTAGCTATTGGCAATTAAATGAGCTTGCAGCGCTCCACCTCAGTTCATACTTTGTTCCTGTCCCTGTAATGGAATTTTGTCCTGTCTTCAATTCCAACTAAAATACCGAAGCTCCTGTATTAAACTTTATTACTGTGAATTAATATGAAAAACATCCACGGGAGGTATTAACGTTGCTTGCAGCAACACTTTCTGTAGCTAATCAAACTGCTGCCCACGGAGGTTCATTTTGGATGAGGAAATCCCCTCATCTTCGTTGGTGCTAATTGCTATTTTAGAAACGTAGTCTGGATTTGTAGCCAATTTCTCATTCATCTCACTCAAACGTTTATTGAGCCCGATGCAGACACCGATCTGGAGAAGAAAAGTAGTTTACTACAGAGTGTTGCATGAGAGCATCAACATACGCAAAAATAACGTACCTGTGCTTCAATTTTCTGCATAACCTTTGCATTGTTATACTTTTCTTTGTTATCCAAAAACACAACCATTCCATCCTTTTGATTAATTTTGGCATAAATCTCACCATCTTCAATCTGAAAAAAAAAAAAATAGGATTTTTTGACGTTGCATGACTGAAGGTTTTGTGCGGCTGGATTTACCATGCACAGAATCAGCTTCTCCGCCTGTTGGGCTCCGCCAGGGAGCTGAACACGGGAAGCAACGTCAGCCAAGCTCAAGGTCAAAAATGTTTTTGTTAGCCGTTGAATGTTGAGTTTGGTAAGAGCAGCTTGCACTTGTTTCACTAAACCACGATTAACGTCCCTGCACATAAATTTTAGCATTGTGAACTTCACTGCTGGTAATCCGTACCAGCCGATGTCTGAGAAAAAATAAACTTACCGACGAATAACTTCAGTGTGACGATTGATGGCGTTGTTGAGTTCATTTGGATTATGAGTAAGGAACGCTGAGGCAATTTCATTGTACGGAACGGCGTTGGGTTTCAAAATCCTAGGGGACAAAGCAAGATGCTTGAATAAATTCAGTGCGAAGGGGCGATGAGTACCGACTTACCGATTAACCGTCTGCACAGCACACTTGGGTGGTTGTGGGATCTCATCCGTGGTAATGCAATGAGAGGAGGACAAACTTCTTGTATGCTTCCAGCATAATATAAGAAAGGGTGAGGGTAGGTACGCGAAGGCAAGCTTCAAAGAAGAAGAGAGCTTCCTTGTATTTCTTGAGTCCTGTAAAGATCATACCACCGTAGTAAAAGTAAAGCAGGAGCGGCTTCCCGTCTGCCCCTCTCATCTAGAAAAATAAATAATTAAGCTTTATTTCAACCAAGAGGTGTGAAGTAAAGTTGCCTTACTTCTACACTGAAATCATCAATATCGTCAACTAGAAAAGGCAGAGCGGCTTTTAGTGTCAACGACTCTAGGCACATCTGAAGCAAGATAGTGTGGAGACTCGTGAGTTGTCGAGGACTGGATTGAAGTCCTTCAATAACTTGAATAATGAGATTAATCCCCAAAATGGACGAATTACGAGAGCTCAGAGCTTCAGATAATCTTTGAAATATCGTTACAGCTACAAAGAAACAGCAGTAGTAAAAAACCAAAAAATCCCTTGTATTTAGAGATCCGAAGTTGCTTACCGACTGATGGACAGAGACGAAGTTGAGCCAAATTAGCATGCTCCAAGTGACCCTTCAGCTGGAGGATGAACGTATCAACATTATCTGAAACTAAAAACTCAGGAGAGGCAGCTTTAGCTGCAAGGATTCCCATCACGCTTAGAGTCAGATCAGGATGCTGATTCCCGAAGGCATTGAGTGCGCCGTCGAGTACACTCCACTGAAGCTTAGATAGGGCATCCACAAACTTTGGCAGGTTCTCTATGTACTCCCTTCCACCGGTAGCGGACCCTCCTGCTAGAATTAATACTCAAGGATTAGTATCAGCCTGCACTTGGTTTGACTAATAGAGCAGAATACCATATAATCCTACTAGAATGTCAAGAGCAACTTACCCACAGCAAAAACTTCGGCGAAATTCCGGCTATTCGTAACGAAGGCGTCAAGCGACATTTCGAGAGGCTGGTGGGGGTGAAGAGGTCACCGAATGACTGCGAGTGACAAGCCGTCGATTAAATCAATAAAATCTGATGAAACAAATCAAATTAATTATAAAAAGTTTTGCAACTTTTAATTTTTTATCTTGTTCAGAATTTTCAAAACTAGGACATGACTTTTTTTCCCGCCGGAAAAAATTGACAAGAAAAACTACGAGAAGCCTCTTCTTCAATCACAATTTAGTTCCTATAATTTTCCATAATATTATTTAATTCACCTTTGACCTAATGGCTACGCAAACTTGAAGGTGGCATGAATACTACGTTGTCTAATAACAAGAATTTAGCTCCTTTTCATAGTTTTCCAGTGCAAATGACCCCAGTTAAATCCCTTCGGCAATGACGCCAAATGAGCCTCTTATCTCCTCCGCCGACGACGACAATTTTTATTCTCAGGTAAAAAATTCCAATCCCATAAAGGTAATTTGATTAATCCTTGAGAAATGATAATCGAACTACAGAAATAGGCTCATTGCGACGACAGAAATAACTAGATGATAAGGGATTTAATGGAATTTTTCTTCAATTTAGGAGTAATCAGGCCAGCATTCACCAGGTAAGCCTTGCCTTGGAGAAAAGAAATCGAAGACGGCGAACGATAAGTCCTTGAGGAGCATGGGAAACATCCACGTCATATACTAGGGCTAGCATAATAAGTAAAAAATGGAGATTAGCATGCTGCAGGTATAATACTGGCAACTACACAGGTGCTCAAGGGGTATATATCCTTTCTGATGCATCCCCAAATGAGCCCAGCGAGGCAGCAAGTCGATCCTCCGCCCTCATGCTTCCAGCATTCATCAGTTGGTTTTTGACTGTTGGATGGGGCAGACTTGAACTAACTGGACAATTAATTTCTTTTCCTTTTTCTTAACTTTTCCATGTTTGGAATTATTTATCACTGTTAAGTCGTAAGCCAAGAAAGATTGCATCCAAACACACTCAGCGTCAGCGTCATTAGCTTTAAAGCACTTCAGTTTACAACTCCCTGTTGTAAAGCTTAAAATGGTTTCCTATGTCTAAGGATTTCTTACACCATTTTAAGAATATCCCAGTTTCTTTTTAATTTAGTCATTTTCTTCTTTACTTATTCATTACGCCTTCCAGTTGTTATTTTTTGTAAATTTAATTAAGGAGAATGTCCACTACTTCTGAGGCTTCTTCAAATATTTCAGTTGCTTCAAATAACGTAAAATCAGTTTCAAGCTCTGATGATTTCCCCCTTGGTATCCCAGTAAATCAAATTGTGGACGTCAACTGTGTGGTAATTGGTGACGTGGAAATTGGTAAATCAAGTCTGGTGAAGTCCTACATCTCCTCCAGTAAGGGATTTAAAGCCGGAAGTCCCTATGAACCTACCACTCGAGCGGATTTTGCAGGTAAGGAAAGTTTTTTTCGTCTAAGAATGAAGCATCAAGCTCTTTTCAGTTACCAATCCCAATTCCCAAGAGCCATGGGCAGCTTTATATGTCCGCCCGAAGGGTTGGATTTCAATTATACCGAATACTTGAAGTGCCCTTGCAGGTCCTAATATGATTGAGTATTGTTTTTTTTTTTCAGTTGAAAAGCAGCTCAAAGATGGGTTTGGACGCCAACACAGAATTACGCTCAACATTGTTGACACTGGGGGCCAGGTAAGTCAAGTATCAAGATTACGTTCATTTCTTGTACTCAAATTCTTCTATGCGGAGCGGATAAAGATAGCTATGCAAATTGATTCTGAAGAAAATGGACCTATATGCTCTAGTGCGTATGGGGCTTTGACCATAAGAGTTCAGCCACTTTTGATAACATGCTTGGAATTTAGCTGAATGAGTTTTTAAATGGATAAAATCTGGGGAGTAAAAAATCCAAAATAAAGTTAAACGCAAGGTCAGATAAATTTCCGGTCAAACGGCTCAAAGGGTCCATATTTGAGCATGAAGTAGGCTGAACTTTCGGGACGTAGAGTTCGGCTGCACGTGAGGAAGCCATGCCATGTGGGTTTGCAGCCAGGATCGATGGTAACATTCTTGTTTCATTTTTAGAAAGAGCTGGACCGTCTTCGCCCTCTGTGCTACAGTTCGACGCACGTCTTCATTTTATGCTTCAGTGTTGTAGTCCCCTCCTCTTTTCAATCACTGATGACAAAATGGATCCCAGAAATCAAGCGTCACACGGATCAGAAAAAAGTTTCCTTGTTTCTTGTTGGGACGCAGTCGGATCTCCGATCTAATACGAATGTATGATTCCAAGTTAATACGGACGGAAGCCTGAATTTTTAAAAAATTTCTATTCTGAATTTCAGGTTCTTTTGAAGCTCTCAAGCGAAGGACTTTCGCCAATTTCGGAATCCCGTGCAATTCGATTGGGTGGAAAGATCGGTGCTAAGAACTATATCGAGTGCTCGGTGGTGACTCAACAAAACGTTAGGGTAAAAGTCCACAAGAATTAGGAGTTGGAACAAGGAGTCTAAGGACAGTATTTTTATTTTCAGCAAATTTTCGATTACGTAATGGTAAACGGTCTTCACCAGCACTACAGAAGGAACCCGAGGCAGGACCAGGAGAATATGGTGGAAAGGAATGTGACCCGTGAGCCATTGACTGGGCCAGTCGCTCGCGTCTCAACCTACCCTGACAAAAACAAAATCTACTATGCCAAGAAGGGACAGCAGCTTCGTCAAGTCCTTGGAAAACAGTGGAACCTTCGTAAAACTTATAAAATGAAACGACTTATTTTCTTTTCTTGTCTTTTCAATTAATTTCTTTCAATTTCATCAGCAGAATAATATTCATCGTAATAAAAAAGAATAATCGAGTTTCAGCAGCAAAAGTTTAGCATCACAAGTTCACAAGTTCTTTGGTTTTAATTTCGATGTTGTTCTGTAGGAGAAAAATATTTCATTTTCATTTCTTAACAATTTTACCTATACAAGTTAGTACCAAAATTATTTACTACTGTTCCGCTCCTCTCCCCCTCCTCAATGAAGAATGAAGTATTAATATATTGGGTGTTATTAATCATTTCCCAGTGACGGTCTATTGGGAAAACTCTATTGTCCTCTATGGGACAAAGCTTCCTGCGTCGAGTATCGTGTTCGAGCACCTAGCTAACAGTCTGACGGTTCAGGAAGAATCAGTCTCTTCCAAATAGGAATCAATCTTAATAATTTAAGCTGCTTTTGGTACTGGTTCTGGCTTATGAGGATCTTTGAATAATGCTTCTCCAAATTTAACACGGCCATTGTTTTCCACATCAAACTGAAAATCATTTGGAGCTTCAAAAATAAGGACAACCGTGGATCCAAAGTTGAACTCTCCGAAATCGTCTCCTTTCCTCAGCGTGATTGGCTTGTCGAACACGTAGTCCAGACGCATGTTTTTCTTAAGTCCTCGTGCGTTCGTTAGAAGTTGCTGGAAAATTTAATTCAAAAAGTCATGATCACGATCTACTATGTTCGACACTGCACCCTTGATGGCACCATAAATTCCAATTTTTTTTTGCTAGGAGTCAATAGACAGCGAAGGAGGTAAAACCAAACAAGGGTCAAGAGTGCCAACATGCCAAAGGAATTTAAACTCAAAAGCTTACCGGATCTTCGTACACTCGGATCGACCCAACATTGGTTGCCCCAACGGCTGTCATAGAGAAAAAGCCGTGTTCCCAGTCGCCCACGTATACTGCACGCTCATTCAGACTGAACAATCCCCCAATCCAGCCAGCGACAGATGGATTTACGCTAAGCAGTTCTCCTGCAATGAAAAAAAAAATAGCATCAGTAGCCTGTAAACAGCTCCCTACAGATGGAAAGGAATAAAGCTTACCGGTAAAATGCCGCCGGAATTTGACTGTCCAGTCAGCAGGCGAATGGAAACGATGATAGTCTCCCGGTGCCAAGTAAATCACACTGTAATACAAGCTGGTATCCTTTCCCTGCTTTAATATTCCTGAGGTGTACTCCTCTTGACTAAGTTTTGCTTCAGTGAGACAAATAGGAGAATCTTTGGTATTTGACCAGGTCGTTGGCCCTAGGAAAGTCTGAAGTGAGTAGCTGACCCCCTTCACTTGCTCGATGATACCGGACTTGACCTTTCCCAAGTGAAGGATTTTTCCGTCTGACGGTGCAACCTTTAGCAAAAAGATGACATTTTGAGCGATTGAAGCCACACTCACATAATTTTATCTGGAATTTATTTGCTTACCACAGGGGAAACAGGATCGATTGGCCGCAAACCACACTTCAGTCCTCTCCTGAAAAATTCTCCCAGGTTTTTGTAGGATTTCAAATCCTCGCTTTCTGCTTCGTATAAATCACACTGATAGGCAGATGCATACCTACAAAAATGTAAAGCAATATACAATATATAAACATTTACGCACTACAAATAACGGTTTGGTTATAGTAGACAAAGAAATCAGAGCTTAGGAATGAGAAGAATTAACTTACCAGCCAAGCACGTGAGGGCGAGACCAAGTTGGGAGTGTAATGCTATTTACCCATCCCCAAGCTCTGGAAAACGAATTCCAAGGGATTTTACGATAGCATATAATCTGAAAACAAAAAATTCCTTTCAATGAATGGAGAAACCTAGAAGATATATTAACCAAATATATTACCTCCCAGTCCTTATGTATTAATTCTTCGTAAGTTGCTTGTTGCTCAGCTCGGACACGTCGAAGCACGCGCTTGTAGTGTTGATATGCTAAAAGAGAGAATCCAACAGAGAGCGGAATCGGAAACCATTTCAGTGATTTGATGTAACTGTAGAATGGTAATCTATTGAGCCGAGACGATGAATAGGAATTTTTCGATTGAGCACCAAATGAATTTTCTGCTCCAGCAGAGGCAGAGCTGTGTGTACGCTTTGCCGACCAACGGTAGTAGGATGCTGGAAAAGCAAAATAAAATAAAAATGAATTAGAATTTTATATGAAAGGTTTTGGCGTGGATTTCTACAAAAATCTTAATAAATGTCCCAGGATTTCGAACCTCCTTGCTTACCAGGTGTTAATTTCCTGATCCTCAGCAAAAGCTTTTTTGTTCGAGATAAAACTATTCTCAGTATGTAGTAGTCAACGGATTTTTTGCAAAGTGAAGGAATTCTGACTAGAATCTCGGATTTAGATAGCCGTGCCAATCCAGCACCAGCCCATCTCGATCCCGATGCGAACCCATGAGCGCATTTCAGTAAAATCGATAGATGAATCAGCTTAAACAGCAGTTCTCTCAAACGCCTTGAGTACCACCCATTGAGAGATATACTGAAATTCCTATTGACCTTGACCCCCCTCCTTCGCTTCTTCCGTGTGTCAGTACTGTCTACGCTGTGTGACCGCTTCAGGGGAAATTTCTTAGTGAACTTGTGATGCTTCTCGTCTCCACAGAATCTATCATCCAACAGATCCAGTTCCATGCGTCCTTTCGACTCGAGAGTTGCCTCTGCTACGCTAGTCGGAAGGAACATGAAATCTTCCAAAGTCGCGTTAGACATGATAGAATTTGGATTTAGAGTAAAAGTTGGCAGTACTACTGGATGTGTGAATCCTTTGGATGTGAAATGCCAACTAAAGTAAAAACATATCCAATACTCTGGTTTTATCCTCCGCAATGTTTATTGCGACGATGCGATGAGAGTTTCAAGAAGTTTCCATAACTCCAATCCACAAATTTGCTCCCTGATGAAGAAGACCGAAGTTATTGGTCGAAAACTTGGAGGATGTCTATTCTTACAGCACCCAGCATAAATCCAAAAAAGTAAGCAACCTATAACTCCAATCCAATGCAATGTTACAAGTTACAATGCTTCGGTCATTATTTCTGTTTCTTATCACCAATAATACGGACAAGGACTGGATGCCTCATAGTTTAAAGTTCATTTTTAAACAGAAAATAATAAATATAAATAGAAATAGGGGAACATCCGGGAGCGGTAGTGGGATGATAGAAGTTAGATGACGAAAGCATTGAAGTGGATATCGAATGACTCTAAAAATGCAATTCAAGCAATGAATGAAATGAACTCGAACTCGTGTCATACCACATCCACCAACGCAATGCGCGTGCCATTAGATTAGCAGAAGCCGAAGAGCCAAATTATCGAGCTGAGCTAGGTCAACGTCAACAGATTTTTGAAAATTTATTTTTCAAAAACATGATTCCTTAAAGCAAAAGGTGAATGACAGAAATCACCTGAACAATAAAAACTAATAATAACCCAAATTATTGCCCAATCTTGGATACAATGCCAGCCTACCAATGAATCACATTATGCTTTTTTGGTTCAATGCGTTCCTTGCTAATAACGGTGAATTTGAGTTCCTTCGCTAACAAATAACCACAGGACAAAAGCGAGAGAGGAAAATCTCAGTTTTTTGGAAATTTTATCTCCAGTCCCAAATAGACCAGCAGAGCTCTCCAACCCTGGAGATTTTCCATGATGCGAAGTCTGACTCTGAGTCAGTGGAATTGTTTTGGATCTCCATCATCTCCTCTGGTCTCTCAATATCCCAGACAAGAGCTATCAATCTCAATAAGGACATGCAGATAGAGTGAAATTCATCCAAGTTTTGGCTTCAAGGGACGCTAGTGGCTCCCCAAGTGAGTGAAATTTGATTCACAGTCGAACACAATTGAAATTTCCTTCAGTCTGCACT
>JABASM010001562.1:0-13928 GCA_019776545.1 Brachystomella parvula | reverse complement strand
ATCGTTTTACTATTTTAGTACTACAAGTATGCCAAATGTCAGGTCAATCGGTGACCAAAGGGATTTTCACCTTTCCTATATGAAAAAGAATTCCTCAAATGATTTATTTTGCCTTTACTCGAAATGCCTTTTCGTAATCATATTTGCTACCTTTATGGAATACTGAAAATGCCTTTTAACCCAAAGCCTTTAGAAATATATGAGAAAGCATTAAAAAGATTCTGAGATCTCTTACTGAGAAAGCGGTAGAAATTGGGTTTAAAGCTTTTCTTTAAGCTGAAAATTAATATTAGCGGGGCACGTTGGCTTATGGCAGCGGAAATCGATTCTTTCCCCAAATTTTAGTTTGTTTTCATAATTATAGACGAACTCTCCATCAGAGTTAATTGACAGTTGGCTTGATTCGTAATCCGAAAATTTATTGACCATGGTCCATTGCTGGTTTGTCTGCTTCCTTTTTTTCGAGGAGATGACACAATATTACCGTATATTTCCAAATAGTACCCGGGTTCCAAATAATACCCGGGGTTGAAGTTTAGAATCAGGAATAGTACCCGGGGTTTCTAATAGTACCCGGGGTACGTAGGGCTAAGACTATAGCCATAACATCCGTACACATGGTATGAGTAAAAATGGTATGAATAAGATAATATTGTGACAGAATAACTAGACCTGGTCCTAGTTATTGTCCTAAACGAGCAAAATCTTAGCCGAGCTAAAGAAATGACGGAACGAGACGGAGAATGGCAGATATTTTGTGAGAGAGCTTTATTGACTAAAGACTGAAAAGCTGGACTCAAGGCTCTAAGCCCTGGAACGGTCTGTCTGGGTGAATGCTGTTTCACCTCTATTTATAGGGGTGAACTGATGAGCTGATGTGTAATTAGAGTCTATTGCATAATAATCTATACACCTAATCTGAATACAGAGGCAACCTACAGAAGCTAATAATTTTCGTGTCAATATGATTAGGAATAGTACCCGGGGGTACTATTTGGAAATTTACGGTATCGTTCTCAGAATCCTCAAAATAGTCAAAATCAGAGTAAACGGAGACGCCTTTCTGTTCAAGTTATTAAGAAAGTAAAGGTCATTAAGAAATTTTTAAAGGTTACCTGGGAATCTGAAAAGGCAGTTTCAGCCAAAGGCAAATTAAATCAGATCTAAAGGCTGAGTAAGATTGTTCTAAAGGTGCAATAATATTTCCCCTATTCTATTTGATGCTGTTTTAAGAACTAGCAAAACTAATTGACATATCCCGCACCCAACACGATAGCTCCAAGATCAACAGCAAAAGATGAAAGAATTTTTGAATGAATGACTACCCATTTTAAGCGTCATCGCCGCAAGGCGCATTCTTACCCGAATGCAACTGAACAAGTAGCAGTAATCAAAATTCCCGCGTTGAAAACCCGCTTTGGACCAAGTCGATCCATCTGTCAAGAAATTATGTTGTAAATCAATCGACTAGGGTTCACTGCATACAAAGTTTCAGCTCAATTTTCACAGAAATTGGATCTAAATATTTGTCTTACACTGACTTTTGTATAGCAACTTACGTATATCCCAAAAACTGGTGACAGAGCAAATACAATAAATTCAAAAGACCCGAAAACAAATCCAACTTCAACTTTAGATGCTCCTTTTTCTTCAGCAATCTGAGGGTAGAACGGTGCTTGCAAATTAATCACTGTAGCAGAGAAGACGTTGACAAATACGAAAACGATGAGTGTTGACCATTGGGTTTTTGAAAATCCAAAATAAATTCGAGTTTCAGACGCTTCGTTAGAACCTGAATCTGGATTTGCATTAAAAGAAACATTTCCTATCCTAGGGAGTTCTGCGGAGTCTGAGTATTCGATTCGGTCGTTCTTCGCTCCAGTTAACATGGTCCCCGTTTCTGCCGGGCTTTTTCTCCCGCACTTACTATTGTATCTTCCGTTTTCACTGAAGCTTTCATCCGCGATTTATGGCCGGCTCCATATAGTAGAAGCAATCAGAACTGTAAAGATTTTAATTCAAACGAAAAACCTAAAAAAAGTTTTGAGAAGGCCTGTCTATCGGAACCAGGGTTTAAAATCAGAGAGGAATTTTACTTCACTCCAACCGAATTAGAATTGGAACACTCAAAAACGGTCTGCCTGCTCTTAAATTGTGAAGAAGGCTAATCTATCCTGTTAGGGTTCCACTTGTCCAAGTCAGTGTAATGTATACAAAATTATCAGGACGCAAAGGAACAGACTTTCGCTTGCCCATGGCAATTCATAATCATCGAAAATTCGAGTAATGACCCCATTTGGTGCCCACGCTCAAAATGTCTTTTAGGAATAAAAAAATGTACTTTACTAATTTTCCGTCTCTGACTCAGAACATTTTGCTAGGCGAAATTACGGTGAGCTTTTGTAGAAAAGAGCGAAAAGTAATGATTGCATAACTTATCTGCCATGCTCGAAGGATTAGATGATATAATGATTCAAAGTTTGAGCAAAGGTCAACCCTCGCATTTTTAACTCGGTTCTGGTTGTTTTTAGTTACCGCTTTCATATAAACAAACTGCTCTGCAAAAAGGTGATCGTTCTTACTACAGTGCGGCTCGGATAACTGGGGCTCCAAGGGACCGACAAAAGCAGTCTCACTTACGCGTACTCATTAATGGGTTCCCTTTAATTACATAGAACGATCAAATCAACTGAAATTGTAAGATTTTGGGAAAAAGCCAGTTAATTTCGTTGTTTAGCGCTACGGATTGACATTTTTCTAATTTCACACTCAAGAGACGTCAAGAGTTTTGTCTTCTTCAATTGAGACTTCCTTCATAATTCTAAAAACTGTTGACCTTCCTATACTTCAAAATGTCTGGCAACAGGGGTTTTGGTGGTCAAGCACTCCTGAGTCATATACAGGGTGAATACACTTTCTTTGCCCACTTCTAAAAACGGCGCAGTTTCGTTAAATGTTAATTTGAACGAAACTTGGCAGGCATAATACACACATCCTAGTTAACACACATGAATTTTTACTAATTTTTCTTCGTGGAAAAACTGGCACCTGAATACGAAAGGGCCTCAAAAAATTTTCCAGGGCTTTTGATTCATCCTCGAAACAGCATAATTTATCCAAGGGGAGATCCATTAATTATGTAAGCCGAGATATGGGTGGGTGGTTTGGCGGGAAGATTACATAGGATTATGAGAGTGGGTGGGTGCCTGCCATAGAGAGATTATGACGGCTTTACTGGAACAAGGGGGAACTTCGGAAACTCGAATAGCATCCATAGTAACAGTACAGCTTTTTACGTGCAGAAGTATTTACTTGAATTCGTTAAATTCCGAAGTTCCCCTTTGTTCCAGTAACTTCAGCATGTAATCTCAGTCAGTCTCACCCAGTCAGGCTAAGTATCTTTGGCTCTCAACGAGGCCAGCGGCGGACGGGTCAAAAGGCGGCCGATTTTGTTGAGGAAATGCCCCGCCCAGCTAGCGTTGTTCATAAAATTGATAAATAGAACCTGTGGTGCAACTTTTTAGAAGCGAAATTTTAGAAATTCACTTTCCTTTGACCTTCGGAGGTAATCAAAGTTCTAGCAGTTGCTTCGACCCAGCCACGTGGTATGTTGATCCAAAGAGCTTTGTTTCCTGATTTTAAAAATGTACTACGCTTTATACTTTTTTAGTCAACAGCTCATTTAACGTTCAGTATAAGGATAAGGGGCAAATCGTAGGTGAAGGGTCATGGAGGTATATTTTTAGAATCACGGGCCAATTCCTTTTTGATTGACCTTTGGCAACCTTCGGAAGTCAAAGGAAAGCAAACTTGTGAAAATTTCGTTCGAAAAAGTTGTAGGGTGAACTACCAAGATGCATCATGTTTCGGTTGTCAGAAAAATCTAGCAGAGGAATCTTTTTAATAAAATTGGCAAACACCTTTTGCTGGCCAAATCTGCAAGCTTTTGGGGAGTATTTTTTGACGGATTCGGCAGTCAAAGCACACCACAAAAAGTCCCAAGAAGGCGAAGAGGTCAAGCAAAAAGGCTTTAGCTGGCTTTTGGTATATGTAGACGACGTTGTTCAGCATGAGTTAGGGTTTCCAGTTTGGTATATCATAGCCGTTTGACCAGCGCTCCTTTGTACTGTTATTTGCTTTCAGCGAAATAAAAAAAAATGCGGATTATTTAATCTTTCTGGGTGGATGGGTCATTTTTGGGAAAGATTATAGTGGATTATATAGGGGTGGAGGGGTGCTAAAATCGGGCCAGTCCGGATTACATAATTTATGGATCTCCCCGCCTCAGGCTTTGCAAAAACTTGATAATTAGGGTTTACATTACTCTTGTTGTCAAAGATTTGATGAATAATATCAAGGACTCTGGAACCGATAGCGGCTTTGCTAATGAATGCATTTTCCAAGCCTTCTTGGTGTGATTTTGTTGCTTTACTGTATACCCATCCCACCGGTAAAGGACGATCTACACATTTTCCCTCTCGAACAGTTCACTTATACATCTTAACTCATTATACATTTCACTTTTCGCTAATAAATCTGTCACTGCGCCTCGGTGAGTTAAAATCTGCTTCAGATTTAACCTGTTTGGTTCAAATGTTAGAAAATAATAAACAGTGCAAAAACGGGCATATACAGTTGCATGGGCCCATGGGCCAATGGGCCAATGGGCTAATAGGCCATGGGCCATGGGCCATGGGCCAATCCTTTTTCTTGACTCACGATTCTCGATTTATTTAGTTTTTCGAAATTTAACCCTTTTTAAAATTCGAAAATGTTTAAATCAATTTCTTTTCGAAAATCAAAAATTTTTTTTTTTAATTTTTTTTTCAAGATTCTCGATTCAAAGAGTTTTTCGAAACTTAAACCTTTTTTCAAAATTCGAAACTGTTTAAATCAATTTTGTTTTCGAAAATCAAAAAAATTTTCCTATTTTTTTTTTAATTTTGAAAACTTTATTGAAACCTTAATATTTTCTTTCCGATTTCAACATCTTTTCAAAATTCAAAATTTCTGAATAAATTTTTTTTTTTTAATTAAATAATGGTTTAAATATCTTTGTCACTATTTCGAAATTTCTACAAACTTCAAAACTGTTTTTTCAAAATTAGCAATTTGGAATTTTTTTTATTTTTTAGCCTGAGACTGAACTGGTAAAATAATTCCTTGTTTACAGTTTCAACAGCTTAAAATTTAAAAATGTATTCAAATTTCTTCTCAAAATGGAAATATTTTCAAAGGTAGATAGGTCGAAATGTCAAAATGGTCGGGAAGTCAAAATGGTGAGGGGTCGAATTTGTTAGAAGCTGAAATTGGTAGAAAGATCCCATAGGCCCGTCAAAGCTGTAATGTTGTTAATTGTTGTAATTTGTTGATTTAGCTATATGTTTATGATACTTTAATTAGAAAAACGGGATTCAAACGCAGTGCGGAACAAATTTCTTAAATAACAATAAACTGGGAGCGCAAAAAATTACACAAGAGGCAAAAGCCCGCCGCCCCTTTTATATTATAGTCATATCAGTCAGTTGCATTTATTTAGAATTTAAGAGAAAATTAACATTTTTTAAATGTTTTCAAATTTTGAAAAAATTGTAAACTTCAATTTCTAAAGGACACCGCCGCAGTAACGTTACAAAAGGTACGCCTGCAAAAATCAGCTTAAAATTCGTCCGATTTTGCTCAAATTTTGCAGGGTGATGGCTTAGAACATTTTCTATCGGTTGACATGTCAAACACGACCTGTGACTACGAAAGGTCATCAAAGGTCAACAACAGTTTTTGGGGCTTGTGAGGTGTCCCTGGAAAAGCTTATTTCACGCTGAATTTAAAACTCACATCACTTTTAGATTTTGCGGGATTTTTGCGCATTTTTGGCGCAAATTCTGCCTAACTTTGGCGCGAAATCGGCGCAAACTTAAAAATCATATTATTGTTGAATTCAGTGTGAAGTAAGCTTTCCGGGGACACATCACAAGCCCCAAAAGCTGCTGTTGACCTTTCATGACCTTTCGTGGTCAAAGGTCAAGTTTGACATGTCAACCGATAGAAAATGTTCTAAGCCATCACCCTGCAAAATTTGAGCAAAATTGGATGAATTTTTAAATGATTTTAGCAGGCGTACCTTTTGTAACGTTACTAAAGTTTTCAAAATTAACAAAAAAATTGAAAAAAAATGTTTTGATTTTCGAAAACAAAATTGATTTAAACAGTTTCGAATTTTGAAAAAGGTTTAAGTTTCGAAAAACTAAATAAATCGAGAATCGCGAGTCAAGAAAAAGCATTGGCCCATGGCCCATGGGCCCATGCAACTGTATATACCCAAAAACGGGAGTATGTAATAGCGCGAGCGTACCGTGTACCGGGTGAATAGTTTGACATGTCAACCGATAGAGAATGTTCTAAGCCATCACCCTGCAAAATTTGAGTAAAATCAGATGAATTTTAAGCTGATTTTAGCAAGCGTACCTTTTGCAACGTTACTGCGGCGTTGACCTTTTTCAACAAAAAAAAAAAAAAAAAATTAGCTATGATTTTGTAGACTGAAACAATTTTGAAAAATAAATTCGGAAAAAGTGAAAAGCGGGTCGAGTGAAGTTAAAAATCTTAATTTTCTCGCTGGATGTGATATAAGGCAAAAAGTGGTAGACATCTAAAGGTTCCCTTGTCAAACTTTCCCTTCACTCGTCATGTTTTCCGAGGCTGACTGTCCCCTCTACTCTTTCCATATGGATTTCATTATTTTTCCCTTTATGCTGAGTGAGAGTGAGGGAGGCAACGAGGCGAAGTAGAGAAATGTCCTCACTTTCTCTCAAAAAGGTGAAAGTGAGAACTGAGACTAGTTTTCACTGCCAAAACGTCGTCGTAGAGAGCGAGAGGAAGTTGGTTTTTTTTTTCTTTTTTTTTCTGGAAACAGGAATTGCTTGCTAGGCGGATGTTCTAAGTGTTATGGATAGAGGGGGGGGGGGGGCAGAGGGGTGCTATGGACGTGTGTAAATGGACAAAGGGCTCCCTTCCACCACTGCTTCCACCATGAATGAATACGAGGACCTTTTGTAGTCTTCCCATTATCCTCCCTTTCCTTTAGCTGAACATTACGCCAAGGAGAAGATGCTTCAGACACTTTCCACAAATGGTCCGAAACAGATGAGAATGGAGTCAAAACTCAGCTTCCCCATTTTTCCCCTTATGCTGAATACGCTATTCCGAACACAATTTTTATTCACCCAGACCTTTTGTGAATCAAAATAAAAGAAACTAAAATCATTCCTTACTTTTTGGGGGGTGGATAAGAAAAAAAAAGTGTTTTGACTTTACGCTTTCAAATATTGCGCTTGGCTTCCATTAAAATCTCACTTTACACTTTTCTCTTTTGAATTTCAAGAAATTCTTTTTGCATTGTTACCATCACTTTCTCTAGTTTTTTCCTACTTTTTCTAGCCTTTTCCTTTAGATGGGCCGACTTTTCGGCAAAACTCGGATGTTGAATGCTAGGAGTTTTTCTCGAACACACACTTTAAATCATTCGAACTGTGACCTAGAAATTCGAGCATGCACTCTGAATTTGAAAAGTTTTGAAAATCGACTGAGCGAATTCAGATTCTACAGTGTGACCTGCGCTTGCAGGTCGTGGTAACTACCTTGGTCCCACTTTTTTTTTTTAAGTTCCCGAAAAATTCGATTTTCAGATTTTTGGCTTAAAACACGTTTCATGATATCCTGAATCGCTTTGGACCAATTTCAAAAAAAAAAAATTATTTTCAAAATTTTTTAACTGTTTTTTTTTTTAAATTCTGTCCAGTGCTACTTTCTGCGTCAACCTAGTAAACCTAACATTGTAACATTCTCATACCTTTGCCCTCCGGTCAAAAAAAAAACCCGAGTTTGGAATTTTTCCAAAAAAAAGTTGGAAAATTTCGAAAAAATTTTTTTTTTTGAAAAATGTTTAAAAACGACTCAGAATGGCCCGAAACGTGTTTTGAGACAAAAATCTGAAAATTGAATTTTTTCCGGGAACGGGAAAAGTGGGACGAAGGTAGTTACTACGACCCGCTCGCAATTAGAGCCGATTCTCGGCATTTGGCATTTTCCTTACACTTTTCGATACATTGAAACGCTCCACCATTTTGCTTACAAACTGGCGGCAGTACAAAAAAATGAGGCTGGAGTGACGGCGACGGAAGTTTTGGACAGTTGAAGCGTGTCATCTGTCAAATATTTTGGTTGGGGCAGAAGTAGTGATTAAAGAACAATGGAAAGAAAGATTTCCTTTGTTCAAGTCTTCCTTTTACTTTTATCCTTTTCCTCTGTGGCTCAAATGAGGCGGAAAGGGAAATCTTAACTCAGTTTTTCTCAGGTCAGAGATGAAGTGATTTTCTTGTTCCAAATTTAGCAAATCACTTAAGAGACCCCGCCCTCCTAGGAAAAGAAGCTTTAATTTATTCCATTTTATTTTTATTTTTATTTATTTATGAATTCTAGGATGAAGTCATTGTTAGGTTATTATTCTGAAAAAGTGGTTAGGGAAGGAGTGAGTGAGTAGGCCCTCTGATGAAGCTGATGATGCTGAGCCATTGATTGAACTGAGTGAGATTTTCTGATTGAAATAAATAGAAAAGTACTCCCCACAGTTTTCCCTCCTGCTTCACATTAATAATATTATACTTAAGGATAATAAATGGCTTGTCAGAAGAGGGAAAAGAATTCAAACCTAACAACAACCCAAATTGAATCATCAGAAATCATATTTTCCCTTAAGAGAAATTCCACTCGATTCTTAGGAAAACAAGAGAAATCATCATTAACTCTGTATAAAATAATCATTTACCTCCTCCTCTCCCTTCCTCTCATGGCCCATCAACAAAAATCCTTAAAACCAAAGATTCAGAGAACAAAGGAAACAAAGCTATTCTCAAAAAATTGCAATAAGAATTAAGTATATGCTTAACCTCGCCCACGCTCCTCTTCAGCTTTTCTTTTCTTCCACAAAAACCTAGGAAAGCAACGAAAACAAAATCGGCTAAAGAGGGAACAGTACGGGGACATGAGCGATTTGTTTGCCGAGTTTATTTTCCTTCAAGTCAGGACACACTATCCGGATTTTTAGCAGACTGCAATAGAGCCAGTGATGGAAACGCTTAGGTAAACAATGGATGTTCGGTGCATGTAAGTGAGCTGTGGATTTGGGAGCGAAGGTTTTTTTTTGAGTGCGGTTGGGTTAAGAAAGAACCACAGCGTGGATAGAATAAAGTGACACCCGCTTTCTAATATCTCATGTTAAGTCCCATAAGAAAACTTTCTCCGGTGTCACTTTACAGGGTGTTTAAAGTTAATTTCCTCAGTGAATTCACTATCTTAAAATTCAAAAAACCAATATTTCTGATTTACTTTTTAGCAGAACGACTTCAGCAATCGATGCGCTAAGGTTTAAGCTGTAAATTAATTGAAGTTAAATTTTTTTAAAATTTTTCTCGAAATATCGATTAACCCTCGAAAGCCCGGCCTGTTGGACTAATGTACACACCCTTTCATTTTTACGTGTTAGAGAAATAGAAAAAAAATCACGCAGCATCTGCCGGGCCGGGTTTCGGAGTGTTAAGTGAATTTAAAAAGAGTGAAAAACTTTCACAGAGGAAATTAACTATAAACACCCTGTATGAAAATAGACGCTTCTTTTCTCTTTTATCCACATCTCACTTCCTTGCACCAAACACCCCATTCTGGAAGAATCCGGCTGGTGTCCTGAGTTGAAGCCAGCTAAACTCAGCCAACAAATCGCTCATGACCCCACATCCTTCCCTCTTAAGCAGGGGAATAAATCTGCGCTTTGCAAGTCGAGGAAATTGCATCGGGAATTTTTCTCTGTCACTTCAGCGAGAATTCAGCGAGAAAACTGATTCAAAATGGTGTGAACCTTCCTTAAGATAATTTTAAATGGAAAAGAAAAGGAATGGAGACCTGGGAATGAGTCATTAAGAACTCGATTTGAAGTTCTTTGGCGGGAAGTTTTAAGTTTTAAGTTGAAGAGAGAGTATTTTAACTTTTGAGCCTCCTACTGTAGTTTTATAGTTTTCCCTTGGTCGTATATAATAAAAAGGCTTGGAGGGTTTTAGTAGTGAATTCAATGAAACGTTTTGAGAACTACGGGGGAGTGAGTGGAAAGAAGTAGTCCAAAAAGTCCTCCAATAATCATGAAGAGGTGAATTTATGTTATTTTTACTTCCTGTGGTTTTTCTCGACAGGTGCCGTTTTCCTTCCTTTCTCTCCTCATCACTGGAAATCTCTCCTGCTGATTCAAGTTTTCTTAACTCCTTCATGCCTTTTCTTTTTTCCTTGTGGTGATTCTATGACTCAAAGTCCTTACTATAAAAAAAGAAGCTAAGATACAAATGGAAACATTAAGGCTCTCTTTCACAAAAAGCAAAGTCTCATAAACTCCACCTCCCCCTTTCTTTCTTATTGTTTTCTACTCCATTTACGATATAAAACTAGAGTGAGAACGAGCTTTGACCTCGGATCATTCAACTCTGACTCCCCGGCTCCTGGAAATTAAACCATTTAGATTTTCAAGAATAACTGCTCACAGATTTCTTTATCGACAAAGTCGGTGAGCCTGGCAGAGTTCCCAACCGCACATTAAGCCACTGTCTGCATAGCCGCTATTTCGGAACCTTTTTCTCAGACTTTTCTCGAAAACTTTTCTTCATAGCTTTCTTTTAATTTTTTATTAAAATGTTCGGTTCGAATTTTTTTTCAAAATTGTTTGAAAAAAATCTTTGGAACAACTTTAAACTTTTTTCGTAGGGTCGGTGGGGGTAACTGTGGACGGTGGGGTAACTGTGGACGACTGAATTTTCAAGCATTAAGCACGTGTTTTGAAATAATTAAAAATTCAAGGAATATGTACTCGACCTCGTGCACATTGGAATTTTAGTTATTTAAAAACAGGCGTCTAATGCTTCAAAATACAGCTGTCCACAGTTACCCCTACCGAACCTAAGTTTCTTTAAATTTAGAGTTGGATATCTTTCAGGTCCAAATTTTGCTTCAAAATGTATTTTTTCCACATTTTTTAGACATTTTTTTTTATATTTTCTTGCGTTCCGATTGCCTGAGCTTGACCACGCTCTGCCAGTCAAAGAAAAGTTAAAATGGCGGTATCATCCATGCAGAGCTAGACACGCAGGCCCATCTTTACAGTCGAACAAGCGAAAAAACTTTTGAGCCAACTTTTTCAAAACAATATTCTTCCGAAAGCGCGTGGTGCGATCTGTTTTTAAAGTGAATTGATAGTACACCAAATTTGTTAAAGGACAACGCAGCATTAACATTATGAAACCTGCGCCAGTAAAAAATCGACCTAAAATTCATTCGATTTCGCTCAAAACTTGCAGAGTGATACTTTAGGGCATGATGTATTCGTTGACACGACACACTTGACCTTTGACCCCCTAAAAGTTCACCAGAGGTCAACATCGGTGTCAGAGGTGTCCCTAGAAAGTTTATTTCACGCTGAATTCAAAAATGAAATGGGTTTTTAGTTTTGCGCAATTTTGGCGTGAATTCAGCCTAAATTTTGTGTGAAATCAGCGTAAAACTTGCGAAAATTAAAAAAAATGATTAGATTTTTAAATTCAGCGTAAAATAAGCTTTCCAGGGACATCTCACAAGCCCTGAAACCGATGTTGACCTCTGGTGACTTTTTTGGGATCAAAGGTCAAGTTTGTCGTCTCAACGGATAGGTCATGCTCTAAAGTATCACTCTGCAAAATTTGAGTGAAATCGAATGAATCTTAGGTCGATTTTCACTGGCACAGGTTTCATAATGTTAATGCTGCGTTGTCCTTTGTTGCTTGAAATTTTGACACTTAGGTGATCGCTACTGAAAACACATTTCAAGATATGAAAATGTGTTAAAAAACTGAGCACCCAGCCACCTTTGTCGGTTTGTTTTCACCGTTCCCCTGGATTATTTTGATCTGAGTGAGTGACTAATGGAAAAGAAAAAAGTTGGAAAGTTGAGGGCGTGAAAAGAAGTTTTCTAGTTTCTGTTTTCTCTGTCTGTTAAAATCTGTTTGAGAGTTTTCTCCTCAATCATCATCACTTTCACTCCAATAAAATGATGAGGAAAAATGAAGGGAAAAACCTCATATTTGTTATGATTAAGAGTTTTTTCTTATTTTCATCCGTCACCATTACTCATGTGCTTGAGCCATGGAGCCAAGCATGGAGTTTCCAGCCTCTTCTTCCCTTCCCTCACCTTGGAAACAGAGGAAATTAGCCCGGGGAAAAGGAGCGGAAGAGAAGGAGGCCTCCTCTCAACATTCGTCAAATTCCCATAATCTCATTTTATGGAAAGAAAAATTCAATCAGTTCTCAGGCGTCAAGAAACAGCCAATCAAAAGCTCTGATTTAAAAAAAACCTGGCCTTTTCCACCTCAAAATTATTTCCCTTTGGAAAGCTCCAGAAAGAAAAATTTCCTTTGTTTTCCATTCAAGTCCGTGTATGGGATTTTAATTAAATTTTCTGGATTACGTCCAACGGAAATGAGTTTTTTTTTTTTGCAGTTTAGTTTCATTTTTCCTTTGAATTCAAAAGTGGATTTACTTCAAAAGCTTGAGTAGAGAATGAAGTGGGCGGCGCTTCTGATTGAAATATTGAGAGAAAATCTGTGCATCATGGCCAAAATTCCATTTATGAAAATTGGAATCCACGTACTTTGTAGTTTATAGATTCATAAATGAAAAAAAAAGAAAATTTTTGGTGGTGAGTGAAAAGGGAATTAGCTGGCTGTGTGAGTTGAAAGAGTTTCACAACCGAGTTTTTTGAAGAAGGCTTTGAAATTTAAATTATTATTTTCATTCCTCATTCTGATTGAGTTTCAGAAGTGGGGAGATGAATGTCGATTTCTCCCTTTGGCTCATTTCTCATTTCCGGCGGAACGGAACAAGACCAGCCCAGGGATTTCCTCACTTTCTCCACTTTAACCCTTAATTCATCCTTCAAAATTCCTTGCTTGAAAATATTACTTTCGAAAATAAGGAAAAAAAAACACTAATCCCAAAATTCAGGACTTTCAGTCCTTCATGCAACTTTTCATTTGATTAATATTGAAAAGCACAAAATAAAAGTAGCTGTGAATAGATTATCAGCTTCCGTTGTAGGTTCACCCCCAAAATCTCCGAATACCGAAAATCTCCTGTCACAAGTGTCCTTTGAAAACTTTTTGTTTTTCAAAGTCAAAGTGTCAAAAGATTTTGCTATCGCTACCGGCATATTTTTTTAAGCATTTGCTGAAAAACCAGTGTGCTTTTTTTTATATTTACATTTTAATGCTTTATTAATATTCCTAATTTTTAAATTCTCATCCTTTGATTCCTTTTTCTTTTTACTTGGTAATTATTTAATTTTTATTTCACTTCAAATTCACTCAACCGTTAATAAAACTTTTCATTTGATGAAAAGCAAAAAAGAAAAAGTTAAAGTTGGTGTAATTAAATTTCAAAAGTGAGTTTAACAGAAAAGCCTTTGCACGAATCCTCGGTTTCAAAAACAGAGAAAAAAAAATGAAAAAAAAGCAGAAGGTGTTTAATTAGTTTCATCCTTCAAAGGGCAGAGGAGTTTTCAAAGCTTGAAAAAATAAAAATTTGGTAGAAAGTGAAATGAAATTCTGAAAAAGAGAAAGGGGAGCTAAAAGTAGGGAGAAAGGTTAGAAAGAATGACAAATTGAATTAGGGCAAAACCTGATGGATGGGACCTTAGGAAGTGAAATAAATCTGCAAGGAGAAGGAGCGACGAACCACTAGTGGTCTTGGCTTTTCACTGGCGAACAAAATGCTTCCTGCAGGGTTTCAGATCCGCTTTCTTCCAATTTGAGCGTAGGAAGGCTCAGAGTTAATTCAAAATACTTGGATTAGGTTCACCACGAATT
>JABASM010001561.1:0-13939 GCA_019776545.1 Brachystomella parvula | reverse complement strand
GAAACACCTTGGTATTAATACCGTGAAAATTCCAATTTTATTGCAGGGTTGCTAGATTAGTTTGGTCGCTGACCTCCCAGACGGTGGTGCCCTTTCCTATTTCCTACTTGTCAGCATTCTAAGCTTGTAGGAATGATATGAGAACAAAATTATATTGCAAACCTGGAACTCACCAAAACTGATTTTTCCAGAATGCAGCTGCAACCGTTTGGGAGCGCAGCGACCAATCAAAAATTTTCTAGCAATCGTGAAATGTATGAAAAATTCAAATTATTCTAACCGGTGAGATCCAGGGATTCTAATTTGATGAGCGAGTGTATCATTCCGGCAGGTATGTCGCGAATTTTGGTGTAAGCCAAGTTCAAATATTCTAAGCTCTTCAAATCCGCGATAGCAATTGCTGTTGATCCCTGCAACGGAAATGTTTTTTCGTTACAAAGTCCCAAAAAAATTTAAGTTTACCTTACCCCGAGAATTTTAAGTGGATTTTTGCTTAAATCCAAAGAAGTCAAATAGGGAAAGTGGTCGAAGAGATCAGTTTCTATTGTGTGGATATTATTGTTTGACATATTCAAGCTCTGCAAATTGAGTGGCTTATAATAGGTGACATTGAGTCTCCCCTCAAAGACTGACTCGGGAAGGTCTTTTGCAGTAAATCTGTTGTCACTCAAGTCCAAGGAAACCAGGTCATCTAATTCCTCAAAAGCGTAGGGGTCGATTGAATGGAGAGCATTTCCGCGAAAGGAGAGGCTGAAGATTGGCAACGCAGGAAATTTTGTAATATTCTCCAAATTATTTTCATCAAATCGGACGTCCAAAGCCGTAGCATTGATTTTGTTCTTCTCAAAGGTATACTTCCATTCCTCTGAAATCCACAAAAATAAGAATTCCAAGTATGCAGGGTTGAATTTGAGATATGATATGAACGGATTTTTATACAAGAAGCAAAACTAGGCTTCGAATTTTTCTAACCTTCGCTGAAAAGTTTACTCAGCTTAAGTTTTTCACAGGAAATCAAAAACGGAGAAAGTCCTCCATCACAGAAACATAATTTGCAAATATCTGTAGGCTCTTGTGCACTTGCCAATACGTCCAACTTCCAAAAACTCAGCAAAGATGTCAAAATGAGAACTGAAGACTTCATCTTGAACCACCTTAAAAATCAGAAAATTCGGATTAGAAAATTCAGGCTCAATAAAACCATAATGTTTAATTTTTATGATGTCGCACAATACTTTCTATTCCTAGTAAAAACTAAAAAGCCCACATACACTCACTGTTGTGACGCTACAAATTAAAATATGAAAATCTCACTAGATTTTCGGTACGAACATGAGTCTTCCACAGTTAACTATGCAACCCTGAATCCAGAGGTACAAAAGGCGTGATTTTGAAACCTGCAGCTGTAACGCTATTTTAGCCAAAATGGCTCTCAGCAACATGCAGCAATTATTATCTTTGGTAAAATTCAGGCTAACTAAAATCTGGAGAAAGAAAAACAAAGTGCGTCATAGCGTTAGCTATAAAACACTAGACGCTGCACTAAAGCAATTTCCAGCACTCTTGTCTGAACAAATCCCAGGCTTCTTCTGACTTCTGAGTAACGTAATAGCTGGAGAGAAATTAGTTTGCACCCCATCATTATTAAAATTCTGGGATCCTCACATCCATCAGCAATGGCTGAATGTTTGGAACAAATACGATTTAAACTACCAGCACTTATCATAATTTCAGAACGATTAGATAAAACCAGATTTCCTGTAATAAAGGATGAGCTGGAAAATAAACGCTGCTGTTGGCTGTGGCGAAGATGAAAAATTAATGACGACTTCCCCATATTTTTTACCGTGTCTAAAAATACTACATACCTGCGTCCCCTTGGAAGGCTGGATTAAAATTAGTGTAGGACTCCGGTATTACATCTCTGAGTGAATTCAGCCTTTCGACTTATTACACATTTAACTTATATGAATATTGTGGAATCGTTTGGAAACTGTGAAGAAAAATTTGGAATATAATATATCATGAAAAATGTACTCCCACGCCCAGGATTTCAGAACAATGGGGCAAATAATTAAGTTTGTATAGATGAGTTCGAGCTGTGGTTGATTGAGAGCTGTTGTAAGCCTGTGAACTTGATGACAATGAAACCAAAAGCTGAAGACCTAGTTATTGTGATTGGGTTTTAGGCTGCTGTGGGAATCGGAATAGGTGGTGATGCAACTGTGACTAAAAGATGCTATTGTTGCGTGCTATGAATTATTCACGCACAGAGCCTACAAGAATGAGAGTGAGCTATATAGAATTGGCAGCACTTGAAGATGTTTCCAGTTGTTTTAGTTTCTGGCTTGACTGCCTTCGCCAGTTCAAGGTGAAGATTCTTAATGCAAAAAAACATCTTTTTTCCCTATAATAATTTGTATGGGGATCATATATGGAGGAGCGATTTATTTCATGTATAATTATATATTCTTCCCATTTTTTTTTCTTAATGCAAAAAACATCTTTTTTCCCTATAATAATTTGTATGGGGATCATATATGGAGGAGCGATTTATTTCATGTATAATTATATATTCTTCCCATTTTTTTTAATTGCTTGAAAATTCATCTATCCTCCCCTTTCCCCGCCCTCTCAAGATTTAAGGTTAAAAAAGCTATTGTACCTTTTGTGCCGAAAATGACGTAAAAATCACCTTGTACATCACAAGTGATTATTAGATTTATGAAAAGTAGATTTACATGAAACAATTACGATAGTTATCAAATTAAATTGCCAGAGGCTCTTTCCTACTAGAATTCGCAAAAACAGGAAAACAAGGCAAAAACTAATTCATCTCTTATCGTATCTGTTAGCTGTTGTGTGAAATGAAATTAGTTGGGGTCCACGCCCAAAAATTTATTTGGCTCCTTTCGTTTGGGGAAAATTGCAATTTCTTTGCTAAGCCGACAATAATGGGTACCTGGCGTAAAAAAAAAGCCGACTAGAGAAATTAACACTGAAGCAGGTTTCCTGCCTTCGCTAATTAAGCCTAAGCCCTAACCTCATGCGCTATTATTTAAGTAATTTAAAAATCTTTGAAACTGATTTCATTTTTGCTTTTTAAAAAACTTACCTAAATTTTTTTTAAGCTCAGCCAATCCAATAATCCCGAAGTCCGTGGAAATAACGATGGAAAGACAACTGATTTTTCCCTTCTGCCAGTTCCGCTGGTAAAGTAGGTTGTGAAATTGAAAACAATGAAAGAAGAGATAAGATTAAACTTTGCACATCCGATTTTATCGCAAAAACTGAATCCATTAGCCAAAGAGATAAGATGTTACCCAGGGCTTTGAGTAATATTCTAGAAAACTGTTTGTTCATACATTCGCTAGAAATGAGTAACGAAGCCTTCTCTAATGACCATGATTGGATTTACGGGAAACTGTACTGTAGTTAACTAATGATAAAAAATTATCGACGGGGAGGCATGGGAAGTGAGTCAAGAAGGACGCTGCTTGAGATGTAACGCAGGTAAAATAAATTTTCCTGCGCTTTATTACAAAATCAGCACCTTTTTTCAATATTCTACTTCAGTACTAATAATTATGAATCCATACATATACAGATGAGATGAACAAGTGATTGACAATCTAGCACGTTGAGTTACGTGAGGTAATAAAAATGATGAGACACTGCATAAACCTGTCTAAAGAGCTAAATTGACGTCAGAGTGCATATTTGCCATGTGCCATGATCCCCCTTCACACAAGTTTGCTACTACTAATCCAAAAAATCGTACTGCACCAAGACGGTAATAATTAAAAGCACACTTTTTCTCTTACAAAAATCACAAACTTTTGTGATTAGCTGTAAGTGTGAGACTCTAAACACTATACTGTACATACTATAAAAACCATACTTATACTGTCCTTTTGGCTTGACATATATACGGAAATACAGTATTTTGCTCTGACATTGTAAATAATTGAAAGGATGAAAATATGGAATCGACTAACTTATAGTCGTCAAACTTTGCTCTTTGCGAGATCGGAATTGGTATTAAAAAGGAGCAGGAATGTAACAACCTGTGAAACACGACAGAGATTAAATTTCTTGGCCTCCACTGGCAATAGAAAGTTTGTCAGATTCATTGAGTAGCTGAAGAAGTATTTCGTAAACGGGTTCGAAGGCTTTGGAATAACCTGACTTCGTCAAATGCAAATAGTCCCACATATCATGGTGGCTAATTGTTCCTGGAAATTCGTAATTAATTACCAAATTAATTAGTATGTGTTTAACTTCATGAAAAGAAATAATATCTTACCGTCTGGTTGTACAAAGCCAGTGTCAATATTTACTAGTTCTGTCTTGAACTTGGACGGAAGTATATCCGATAAAATTTTGTTTACGGCAGCATTTCGCACACGTAACGGATTATCACGGTGTCCACGAGGTAGAAGAGTCTGCAGGACACACAAAGCTTGGTTGTAACTTTGAATCCAATTGAAGAAGACATTTGAAGATATTAGACTTACCAGTACGATAATGTAAGTCTCTGGCTGCTTCTCCCGAATAGCGTCGACAATGGCGAGTATTCCTTCTCCAATTTCTTCAGCTGAGTTCCCTAGATTATTCGTACCGACCAGGAGCACTACGGCCTGTAAGATCAAGAACACATTTTATTTTCAAGCAAGGGAACTTAGTAACACAGGTAAGCTGTTTCAGTAGTCGTAGTCGCACCTTGGGGTTCATCTGCTCCATTTCACCGTTTAATACACGCCAAAGAACGTTTTCCACTCTCTCTGCACCGAATCCGAAGTTCAAGGCATGCATGGGGGAAAAGTGTGTATCCCACATTTCAATGTAACTTAGGTAAGCAATTATAGAGTCTCCAATAAAGACGACCTCGGGTTCCTTTTCCTTAGCCTCGGAGACAAAGCGGTTATGCTAGAAAAATGAATTGAATATCCATGTGATAACACTTCATTATGCTCATCTCGAAAAGTAATTTATCCAACTAGTACGTACGGTATTCATCCAGCGGCCGTCTCCGGCAGGATCTTCAGGCATGGCAGGTGTCGCTGCAGAATTTGAACCTGACATGATTTAATTATCTCAAGGATTCCGTTAAAGTTTTAAAGCAGGAGAGTGAAAAAACAAAAAGCGATGCTAATTGTGGATGTCAACTGGCCCTTGACCTGACCCCTAAATGTTGTCGCTTAGGTCCTTCTTCACTCACTACTTTTTATCTCCAGAGTTCACTTTCAAACCAAAACATTTTTTGGGACATCAACAGTTCACTAAGCGGTTCACTTCAGTATACACGAACCAGCAGCTTACTGTACCGTACCTGGGCAAATTTTTTTTCATTCATATCGTCTCATCGCAGATGTCGAGGTCCTTAAGTAGTTCCAAACTCATCCGCGCACTTGCTTGCCGAATGATTTGGAGCGCTTTTCCAGAGAAAAGCCGAAAGCAAAAGTGGTTTCGGAGGCTGAAAGGCATAAGCAATGCTACTAAAAAAAATTGCATGGGGCCGGATATTTTTCCTGCCATAATTACATTTTTCCGTTTCATGCATGGAAGAAGGATGCGAGAGGAGGCCGACCTCATTTCCGGTCCGCCTCATTTTCTTCGCCTACTTCAAGGTTGGTGGACGGCCAAGTCCACCAACCTTGGCCTACTTCCTCTGGGAATTTCATTATAAGCCAAGACCAGGCCCATGGTCTATGAATGAATTCTCTGTCAAGCGGTATGAATGGAGTATGACTGTCAAGGCGCCAGTTGTAGCTTTGTAGTACTGCTCGAGCAGTACTAGTACAAAGCTACAACTGGCGTCCTGACAATCATACTCTAGTTTCTCCTTCTACTATGGCTACCGCCAAGGTGAGTCCTCTGCTCCTCTACTGAATTTGAGATGTCAGTTTAAAATTATCAGTATTGCACGCTCGAAATCTCATGCTGCAGGAGTTATACGCTGAGGATTTGGCTGACTCTTACAGTACTCCGCATCGCGGGGAGACTGACATTGATTTGTGTCCAATATCGTTTTCTCCAACGGAAGACCAAGGCCTCACTCTCTACACTCTCTCAACCTGCCATCTAATTTTTTTGAAAAAACACTCAGACCCACTCTAGTCAAGGATAATTACATGGAATCAAAATCTCGAACTTTATGATTTTGGTAGTGTTAATTTGAAAAAAAAAAACAACAATTGCCTGACATTGATGGCCCGATCTCATTTTCTTTCTACATACCGTTTTTACTACTTTACCAGCCGCAGCCAGTCTAGTTCAGGATATCTGAAATAGTCCCTTCGGGTCGCGTATTCTGTACTTCGACATTTGAGTTCAGGATCTATTATTTCGTACCGCGGGCACCGTTTTTGTAGAGTAGAGGTTATGAATACGAAGTTACTTCACTTCAGTTATTGTTTCAGGCAACTGTGAAAATTGAAGCATGTGCCCATTCGTAGTGAAGAAAGGGTTGAGTAGGCGAAACCCGACACGAGATTTCTTTCGACTCATTACAGCTGCCATCTACCCGTGGCGAAATTCTTCGTGAAAACAGATGAGAAATAATAGGGGGAAACTCGAAGCAAATTGTTGTTAATCAAAAACAATCTTTTTTCATCAAATCTAGCAATTCACTTCGTTCATTTGTTGCGTGAGAAGTCAAACCTGAAATCCTTTTAATCATTCTTGCTTTTAGTGGGCATGTCCCGTGAGTGAATTTGGAGTCAATCGATCGTCGATGCTGGAAAGCGAAACTTGATCGATGATCTGCTGCGGAGGGTTTCTGAATCTGAGGTGGTCGAGTTGATCTTAGGTAAGTCATGTCTAAGTTAACTACTAATTAAGCCGAAAGATGTATTGTGTCACATGTTATTTTTACTGCAGTATATATAGTATAGCAAGCATCAGAACGGAAGGAACCCCTTCTGGTTCATTAGTCGCTAGTCAACACCGGCTGAATCTGTCCTATCGCAGAAAAAGAATCAATGTGTTGCCACTATAAATTGTATCCTCGTTCTTTCGTTTTCCTAATCGCTGCGTTTGTGGTGCATGGAATTTAGACCGGCTACTGGCTCGTCGTAGGGATCATGTAGTCTGAAAATTAAACATAAATTAAATCCGCTAAAGATTGTCGCTCATTGGTAAACGGGTGATGGATGTTGTGCAGGTTGCTGTTGCGACGAAGCGTATAAGAAATGGAGCAAGGTTCATGGATAGTCAAAATTCAGATTTTACATCGATGTAGTGATTCAATTTTTTTTATGAAAAAGCCTTAAGAATGGTTGTTTGTTCATGAGCTTCCTTGTCCGTCGAAAATGTCCCAGGCGTATACTACGCTAGAATGAAATAGGATTTACCGGGAACGGCTACGCTCCGAGATTTATGAAAATCGGCGAGCGTAGATTACGGCTTTTTTTTACGTAGATTACGCTTAGGCCTGCCGTAACCCAAATTGCGATCTGAGCGTTCCTTAGAATCCAGCAGTCCGAGCATCATGGAAACAAGGAAACTAAAAAATTATGGAAATTGTGGAGGATGAGGATGAGCAGGCGAAAGAAATCAAAAATTTGAAAAAAAATTAGCGAGTGTGACACAAACTGCTGAAAGGCTCGAATTTAGTCAAGAAACCTTGATTAATCATTCTTATCATTGTTATTTTCTTAATTCTGTTGATTTGAATTTATACGCGTGTGAATTGGATGTGTATAAATTCTAATAAAGAATGAGCGGAATATAAGTGCTTTTGTCTAAACTTTCAATTCGTCCCACTTTGAAAATACTGAACTAAAAAATCTGAAAAATTTCCAGGGAATCCTCTGTCTTCCAAAGAACATTCATCCTCATTTTCAGATTTTTAAGTTTTAAAATGCGTCGACTTGCAATTTTGGACAAAAGCACCTTATATTCCGGTCATTCTTTGTTTTACCCCTCAACACGATCTGCATTTTCAATGAGTATTCTTACTGAGGATTCCGTTCTTGTTACTGGACCAAGTTGATGTCTCTTTGGTCAATCTTTCTGTAATCCACTGGCCGTTTTTCAACTGGAGGAAGTGGTGGAATCAATAAGCTCTGTCTCGCTGGAGCACTGGGAGTGAATTAAAATGAATGTATGCCCGTTTGTCTAAAGTATTAAAGCACGAATTTAATACTCCAAGCTCCAGCGGGGGAAGTGAATTAATTTCTTTGCCTTTGACGAGCACGGACGAAGTCATGGGAGCGGCGGTTGCAATGGTCCTCAATTGCTGCTCTGAGTTTGCTATGTTTTTGATGGGGATGGCTTTTTCAGCAGGTGGTTGGTTGATTATGGTTTGGTGGTTGGCTTGGACATAGCCAAAGTAAGCCGAAAGCAGCATTGTCCATACTCTTATTTTTTGAAAATAATTCCGGAAGGGGTAAAGAAGTGCCAGTATTGAATAGCATTGTTTCAAACGGTTTACTCAACCGTGTCTTCATCCCTATCGAGATAAAAGTTCGACAGGCCATGGCCATGACGAATCCATGTTTCGCATCCGACGTCGGCGAGTGACTTGAGTTTAACCCATTTTTAAACTTCAACCCTTCAAAACTGGTATTGTGGTGGGGTGAACTTTATAAACGAGATTTGAGAAATAAATCTCGGAACACTCCGATTTCTACCTTTCATCTCAGATTTTCTAAATGCGATACGCATATCGCACGCTTCCCTGCTCAGTTGCGTATGCCGACGATTTAATATGGGAAGTTTAATTTTTTGCAATAATCAATAATGTTTAATGCTCCTCCGTGCCAATCAGGTAAACTTTCTTTTTGTACGGTGCTCGAAATATTCTTACTCCGCTTTCACTCTCATTTAACTTGAGACTTTTCAGTGTGATGTGTTGTGGCACAGCACGGCATTTTCTATTATGAAACAAGAAGGATGATTGGAGCTCTGTTTATAAAGCTAGAGAATTACTCGACTCTCCCTCTTGTTTTTAGAAGATTGTGGTTAAAAAACGCAAATAAAATCTCGTCACAGACTGGTAGTTGCATGATCTCCCTGAATTGGGTTCGTAAATCAGGGGAATGGGATGTCAAAAGTAATTAAGCCGAAAAAGTGGAATAGTAGATGAGAAAAGGCGGTTGAGTTTCTCTCCGGTTCCAACAGTCGTTGGCTGGAAGTATTAAATGTTCGAGTGGAGAATCTGTGGTTTAGGGCCTCTGACTATGCAAGAAATGCCGCAGTTGGGAATAATGGGTTATGAGCTCCGTCGTCGTAGTCGCGTCCTCATGACCGTAGGAAACTAGAGGGGATGGAGTAGAAGGAACACTCGTAGCTTGGAGAATAATTAGAAACCGCGACGATGAAGTCAGGAACAGAATGATGGAGAAAGTTTCAGATTTTTTAATTTAAAAATATATTTTAAAATCTGATTTACATATTTGCTTACTGCTTTTTTCCTTCTGAAATATTTAGTACACCTCAGTGTAGTGAATTTTGCTCAAGATTCAAGGAGCATAAGCTCATTCTAGCAAGAAGACCGTGGAGAATCAAACCATTCGCGTTTAAAAACTGATTCGTGGACTTGGTTTGGTGGTCTTTTGTTGGCCTAGTGCCCAGTGTACTTTCACTTTGAGAGAAAGTGAGAAAGAGGAAATGATATCTAGGGAAGACGGGAAAGAATATAAAAAGAAGAGAAGAGTAGGGGGTTTATACTTCATCATTTCATTTTCTTCTGCGAATATTATTGCACTTGGAAAAAAATGTTGCTCTGTCTGATGGCATTCGACGTTCACCAAGTTTTTGAAGATGGACTCGGTAGTAATAAACCTTTTCCTTCCTTTCTTTTTAAGATCCTTCTCTACTTTCTCCGCATTGTCATCTGCTCTTCTTCTTCTCCTTGTGTACGAAAACACTTCAAAACTCGTCGTCCTCACTCTATCACCCTCACAGAGTTAAGTTTGGCTGGAGTTAGGCGAAAGTCATTGTCACTTTCATTGTTCATCAAGTTTACTCACAACAGGCTCCCTTCCTCTCAAATACACACATTCCCACACGACTGTATTTTATGGCAATCAGCTTTCTCCCGTTATTGACATCCCATCGTTTTCTCATTGACGGGAAAGTATGTCGTAGTTGCCCACGTATTTCTGTAATGGAATAATTTACCACCAATTTCCAGTCAAGGTTTTATTACAGGTTTTTGATAAAAGAGAAAGCAATTGAAATTTCAAACTTTAAGTTTAAGTGTATGAGCTTGTAACTAGATTTTTCTTTGGCCCCATATCTTTTTGGTAGTAAAGCAAACTTATATCATTTTTTACAACACTTGGACTTTTCCTTTTGTTCTTGAGTAGGAAGTGGAGGAGAGGAGAAATGAGGGAAAGTATTCTTGAGAGAAAATAACATTTTATGACTTGAATGTATTAAGTTTAAGCCCCTCGTCCTTTTTTCTATACTTAACTTTTCTCATCTTCCATCTTACTACAATTTGAATATTGATCTCTCATTTTCTTGACTTAGGCAGAAGAGAAAAAAGTTTTCAAGTTTAAATCATGCTCCTTCTTCTAAGACATGCCCCTCTATAGAAAATTTAGAACAGGAAGCTATGCCTTAATTCGAAATTTTTTAATAAATTTGTTGAAAAAAAAAGTTGTTGGGGTATCCTATGCTTTAGCTGTGTGGTTGGCTTTCAGTTTCGTTTAGGAGATTTCTGACCTGATTGAGCGGATGGGAATTTTCATTAAAACTTTGCCAAAGGTAGGTCGTAACTACCGCTTTTCTTAAGTTTCAATATTTTGTTTTGCGAATTTTGGGGGCCAGAGATAATTCCTGCTGACGAGGAGCAACGGGGCTTTTATTTTTAAGTATAGGCTGACAGACTTCCACGCGTCGTGTAACCCAATACTTCTAAGCAAAGCTGCCATGGTAAGAAATTCATTAGAAGGTGAGATGATAATAAGAAATAGGGGAGCGTCTTCTCGCTCGCTCGTTAAAGACTACGGAATGGAATTTGAAGTTGAATTTTGTTAATAAGTAGGGAAAGGTGTAGTTGTGAGAAGTGGAAATGTTGGGTGACATTCCAGCCTGACTTTTAGTTGGGTCGTTGAGTCTTTTACGTGAGAATGTTGAGTGAGGAGCCCAACATCTTTCCAAGATCTCGTTTTTGAAGAAGAGAAAGGAAATGCATGAGATGGTTTGTCTATTAGTATTTTGGTGCTGCATTTGGCGAGAGATGCACGAAGAATAGAATAGCTTTCCCCTTGATCAGTTTGCTGGTAGTATGGGAGCAGTAGTAAATGGATGATGATGATAATAAAGACGAGGAAGGGAGAGGAACGAAGGTGGCAGAAAATAGGAAGTGAGAGAGATGGGTTATCTTATGCAGTCAAATGTTGATATAAAATTTTGAGGACCGTAAATACCCATGTCACGTATTTCGAGCAAGCCGTTATCCGGGATAAGTGGGGAGACTCACTCAGTTGGCAGCTTTTCCAAAAAATCGTGGCAGAAGACTGGAAAAGAAAAAGAAAAAAAAGGAAATGGTGGAAAGGGGGGATGACTTTTAAGTACGCCTATCATCTACACACGATAAAAATATCAGATCAAAAGAGAATCCCTTCAGTCTCCAGTTTCAAACTCCAAAACACGATTTACAGTCTTGAATCCAAAGTCTTGCGTCATTTATAATTAACTAGCTATTTCGCCCGGGCAAGCTTAAAGTCTTAAGTTTCGAATTTTACACATGACCGAATTTTAAGGTAGGCCGAAAACAGAGGAAGACAGGGTCACAGGGGCTTGAAATTTGGCATAGGTGTGGTAGACATACTGGTGCAACCGTTAAGTGGGAAAACTACCGTTAAGTAGAAAAACTACCGTTAAGTGGAAAAACTACCGTTAAGTGGAAAAACAACTGGCTTCATGAATGACTGACTGACTGAACCGCACACTCGTCTATATAATAGTTTAATTTCGAGACTCGAAAAAAAACCAAATTTTGAGGTGGGCCGAAAACAGTGAAGACAGGGTCACAGGGGCATGAAATTTGGCATAGGTGTGGTAGACATACTGGTGCAACCGTTAAGCAGGAAAACTACCGTTAAGTGGAAAAACAACTGGCTTCATGAACGACTAACTGAACCGCACACTCGTCTTTATAATAGTTTAATGACTGAAAATCAAAATCTTTTGCAGGAATCAAAACCGTAGGAGTCTGTTCTTGATGATGGGCTGTTGGTGCCACACTATGCCCTGGCAGAAAAAGGTGTGTGCCAAGCTGTTGCAAAAGTAGATTCAATTCTCTGGAAAACTTATTCGCAACACATACAAATCAAATGCAAATCACAAAAAATTATATCAAATACTAAACTGCCTAGATATCCTTAACGCGGTATTAGCTTGCGAAAGCATGTCGAAAGAGGGGTAGCTGCTCTATGTGCTGGGCCTAACTAGACAACGGTATGTTGGAAACTAATCCGGTATTTATTAATTGAACTAATTCACTTCACCTTCGCCGGGAGATAGGTGGTTTTCCCCACGAATTCCGCTCTTTTTCATCCGGGGAGTCATACTTCGAGACGGAATGGCACAAACCTTTTTCTGCCAGGGCATAGTGTGCCACTGTTGCATCATGTGAAATTTTTGGGGTAAAGTTCTTTTGGAGAAAATGTTGCTTTATTTTTTTCAACTTTCCCCTTACTATTGGACTGAGTAGAAAGAAATGAATGACTATGAGAGGATCCCAATGTAATTAGGACCCTGGAATTATCATGTACTTTTTTATGGGTGACACTACCAACTGAGAGTAAGAAAGTTCTGAAAAATTCGAGATGGTTAAGGACCTTATACTGCCTTCCAAAGAAGGAAGGAATGACTCGTATACACGAAGTTGATGAGCAGAAGCCATTTCTCCATTGAAAAGAAAACCCGTAAAACGAATGGTTATGAGGAGAGTCTTATCGAAGAAAAAAGGAGAAAGCCTTTCCTTGTTTTAAACAAAAATGAAAACTTTCTGTGTTATGGCCGGGTCTTGTAAATGGAAGTAATGTAATAGTCATCAGAGTAAGACACTGCTTCCTCACTCCTGCTCTAGTAACTGCTGAGAGTCCTTTCCCTTTAGAAAGAAGAGGGGAAAAGAAGATAGATCCAGTAGTCTAATGTTAACTGACTTGCTCTCTACTTTGTTTTAAGGAAGAAATCAAAATTCTTGAGGATGTTTCCAGGACTTTTGTTATTTTGATAAGAAGTCATTTTCACTCTCCAATCTTATCACTTCCTTGTATTCATATTTATTAGGTGAGTTTGAAATCAAGAACATGATGGAGGAAAGCTTTTTACTGACCATCGTACAGAGGGTGTTCCGGCCTTATTGGAGCACTTTTGTTTCAGCGCTAACTCCTTAGAAATTCGTCCGATCTTCATGAAATTTTGACAGGTGGTTCGAGAAGCTTTTCTAGTTGGGCTCAATTTTTTACCCCACCTTTATTACTTTTTTTCTTGCCGAGAAAATTGCTCAAAGTACCCTTTCCGAGCTTTTCCAAACACACTACTTTCACTCATTTTATTCTTTCAGGCATTGGTCAAAAGGGCTTCTACCGATCCGTATGAGACTTGAAACAGTTACCTTAGGGGCTCTTGCAGTTACGCTCAGTTTTTTACTTCAAAGGTTTTCGCAGTCTTATTGCTGGAAAAAATAGCCAAACGGAAAAAACTTGAAAAAACAAGCAATTTTGCACTTTAAGGTTTTTCTGTGCGCACGCGCAACGAAAACCAACGCAAGAAAAACTTAAACCTGATTTAGAAAGCTGTCTGAACAACAACCGTTTCAAGTTTTGCAAGAATCCGTTGAATCGCTCACTAGTTATTAATAGCGCGAGCTATTTATGCAAATGCTGATGTTAGTCTGTCCGGCCGGCCGCCAAATCAATATCTCAGCAACTACTGATCGGATTCACATGATTTTTTGTATGAGAGTCTTTCT
>JABASM010001560.1:0-13940 GCA_019776545.1 Brachystomella parvula | reverse complement strand
CGGCAGAAGTTGTAAGCTGCTCCCAGGAATTTCGGAGAAGATGTCAGTCCGAGCTTTGGACCCAATGCGCTGTAACGCGATTACGAAGACGTCGCTTGCTACGAAGTTTTCGAAATATAAACATAAGTGTGGGAGGATTTTTTAATTACCAACCCTCAACAATGCCAAGGGTTGTGCAATTTTGTGTAGAAAATATAGTGACGTTGATGTTGCTGACAAAACCCTAAAAAGGGTTATGTAATATATATGTATATAATATAAATAAAAAAAACCATAAATCAAATCCACTTTCAGCAACTTCTACCCCTTCATAAAGAATTAAAATTCCAATGTTCGGAGTCCCAATGTTATGCTCTCGTTATTTAAATTCAAAAAGTGGAACTTGAAAGAAGCCTAGAGTGACGCCCAAATAACATGACTTCGAACGAACAAAGAGAAATGCGCTGAATAGCAACTGGGTCCTCATCAATGGATCTCTGGGGAAAAATAAAGACCCCAGGCAAAAACACAAATCGGTTTTAAAACTGGAGCTCATGATTTTTGAATTTTGGAATTTCTGAATTTCAGACGAATACAAAAATGGAGAGTCCAGCATTTCAGAATGATTTTAATTGTGGAATTCAAATTTCAGAAACTCCGAAATTAATTTGTGAAGAATTTTGGAATATGAAAATTTTTGCTACTCGGACATTTCTTTTCTAACCTACGGATTTTTCTTTTACTGAGTTTCCGATTCCGGATTTTTTAAGTTCCGGGATTTCTAAAACTCATTTCTGGCTTTTAGAAGTTCAAACACTTCGGTTTAATAAAAAAATTATCATTTCTGAGAATAAAGAGGGAATTTCGGGCTTATTGAGCCAATTTCATTCCAGCCATGTTTTAGGTCAATAGGGTCAAGTATCGTATATTTTTTTAATCAGGAGACCGAACTCTGTCGATTGAAGCATCATCGCTTCTCCGTGGCATTGGTGCCCCCTAAAGATCAGAAAAGGTCAATTCCCTTCTTTGGTTCCATGCGAAAGCTGGAGCTACTAGTGAGTATTAGCTACCGCGCCAAGTTTCATCGAAATTCGTCGGAGCTTCTCTGCTCTCTTCTGACTTGCGGTCTCCTTTTTTTCAGCTTTACCATGGCCGCCTAGACAAGAATTTAATCCATTGTTTTCGCTTCATGTTTTTAGAGCTTAGCATCTGTCGTCATACATGCACCCAGGATGACAAATAAAGGAGCTTATAAAAACTAGACTTTTATATTTTTATCTTTATTTACTAAAATACATTTAGAATTTTTCAGAATCCCATTAGCTTTCATAATGGTCTCCAGGAGCTTAAGGGATGGATGAGCCTTTTTTCAGCTCCTCAAGGTAAATTTTTACTTGCCAGTGCAACACAGGTATGGTGTCGAGAGAAAAATGGAAAATTAATGGTGCAATAAATACTACCGCTTTTTATCTTGACGAAAGGGGAGAAGGAGATTAAAGTTAGCTTTGTCTTTTAGTTTTCAATGTCGCCTAATCTTTTTTTTAGAAATTAAAACTGAATTTGAAAGTCTGAAAAAAAAAGGTTAGGAAACTTTCAAGTTAATCTCTCAGTCGCTTCTGTGTATTCGGATATAAAGCAGACTACCTATTCAGTGCTCTTAAAATCAAAGTGATTTTCTAAAAAATTGTTTCGTGTTTGGGCTTTCCTATCCAAAATCTGAGATCCGAGTTCGGATTTCTACTAGTCATCTACTACGTAAGCTAAAATGAAAGAATTTTATCTTATTCGCGCAAGAATCATCAGAAGCCCAGTACAGCGTCTTCTAACATAAGTCGCTCCGAGAAAGATTTTCACTAATTCGTTACAGAAACACAAGACTTCTCCAAGCTTCAAGAATTCTTTTTCCTCCTGATCTGTGAGAATTTAAATCCCTGGTGCGCAAGTCTACCTACGCAAATACCTGACCTTTACCTTTCTTTTCCTCCCAAGCACCCGACCGCTCATTTGTGCTGAATGTAGAAGTACACCGCTGCTTTGCATGGCGCATGACACGCACTGTATTTCCATTTGTATGAAACTTATATTTTCATTTCTTGTCTTAACGTTTCAGCTTGTATCAGTTGCTGGGTCCCAAAGATGCCGAGAGCTAAAAGTAAGCCCGCTCCAGAGAAGAAGCAGGTAAAATTTAAATATATAGCCGTCAATGAATTTCATAAGTTACAGCCAATGCTTTCAATACTTTGGAGTCGCTCACAACCAAAATCCACCCTGGGTAATGTGAACGACCCCTTAAGGAGGAATATTTTTTTTTTTCAGAATATTCATGATCAGATAAGGGAGATTATAGATGATCTCGACTATGGGACGCGTGCTGGGGTGCAGTACCAACTCGTTGGCGATACGGTATGAAAAAAAAAAAATTTATACTATTAACGATTTACATGGCGTTTTTTTTCTAACAGAGGCGGAAGTTAATTAATGTCAGCGGGGTATGTTCAGGGAATTCGGCAATGAATTTCCTCTTTGCTTGTAAAGAGTTCCGAGAACTGGTATTGGGAGTCGACTGGAAACCCCAGAAGTTAGGACACGTAATGAAGGAGATATTCTTAGAAATGGGGAAAAAGAAGATGGATCAAGAATTAGTCCACCAAATGATTGAGTTGCTCGAGGTAAGTGCTCAATTCTTTTAAAAAAAAGTCTCTGATTTCAAAAGGCAAACATAAAATCATTCAAGATAAGAGAGGGGTAATTTTATTTTAAATATAAGTCTTTTTCTAAATTTCCTAAGGTCACGAAAGAACTTTTACGCCTAAATGCATCAACGAAGTTTAAATTTTATCAGTTGAAAAAAAAAAGAATTAGTTATTTCTATAATGGGCATTTTTAAATTAAACTCCGATTTTTAAAATTGGTTAGTGCAAATGGCCCTTAGTGAACAGTAACAAGATAAGCACTTCTCTCAAGCAAATCAGAATGAACTCCTTGACCTTTTCTTTGAAGTTTCTTTTTCTCAAGGCTGGGTTTTAATTTTTTGATGATTTTCGATTTTTTCAAGATCACCTTAAACATTCATTGAAAAAATTTTATTTTCCTATTTTTTACTATAGTAAAATCAAAAAATGTATAATACTATAAACTGGCGGGTTTAAAGCTTCGTAGTTAGTTCAGTTTAAGAGGAAGGGCACATTAATTACAGAAAAGACTTCATGATTTTTTTTAATTTTTTTCTGGTTAGTACTCAATGGGTCCGCGTATGATGAGCATCGGCCAAGCCGGGGGAGGAGTCGTGACAGCCTATATGTTGGATGCAATCTTGGCTGAAACAGAGAGTATGCACCCTACAGTTAGGTAATAGTTTGTGGCTTTGGTTTCAATTACTGCTCTTGGAATGTGAAACGAAATGAAAGGCGAGCTAAAATCAAGCCAAGCTTTATTCGTTTTTTTTTTAATCCGTTAGAATGAAGTTCCGGGAACTTTTTTTATGTAAGTATAAGTGCAAAGCAAGTTGCACTGCTAGGCGGTGCAACAAAGTATTGAAAGAGTTTAAGTCAGAAGGACTGTATCTTGTCATGGCGGCTGAGTATGTCCGACGGCTCCCAAGGGACAGAAGCCCAATTGACTTGGAGGTAAGATACCTTTTACTCTCGGCTTTGGATTTTTTAAAGAATGACAGGAGTATATGGAGCTTTTTACGAATTTTCTTTTAAATATTTATTGGTTAAGGTTTTGAAAAAAATACTAGAAAACGCAAAATTACCGCGTAGAACAACCTTCCAAACTTTCAGATTTTTACATTTAGTCGTCTCAATTTGGCAGGTCTCCAAAGTCAGCCGTCCCGAACTCGGCCTCTAACTTTTTTTACCTTGCAAACAAAAATCCGCTTGTTTAAATTTTTTTAGGAAACTTTGAGGGCGATGAAAATTCACAGTAATACAGGAAAGCTAATTGGTTGTGGATAGGTTCAAATCAGCGGTTAAATCGCTTTTTAGAATCCGTAGGCAAATACGGCTTTTCATCTCTAACGGGAGTTTTTCTTTTTCAATGCACTTTTTTTTGATGCTGGAAAAAATGCTGGTTTTTTTTTCCGAGTGCTGACAGCAAATTCCTTGGTTTAGCAGTATTTTTTAGTCATTTTCCATACAGTTCTGACCTCCGACTTGCGTGAGTTCGCTTTACTGTTTGTTCCAGGCGAACAGGAACATGGGAGTTCTGAGAAAGCGTGTTTCGGCTCACTGAACGCTCAGTTGTTCCATTTCATAGGATTGTGGACCTAAGGTTCGGTCTTTTGTTACCGAACCTTCAGTAAAACTAACTGCGACTTTCCTAACACTCTAAAATGGACGACTTGGGAGGAATCCATTCTCTAGGGCTAAAAACGTAGACTGATTTTTAGCGACTGCCCACATTGTCACAAGGCGGGTTGGGAGGCACTGAATTTGGAGACCTGCCAAATTAAAGCGATTAAATGTAAAAATTTGAAACTTTGCAGAGTTATTACACGAAGCTTTATGAGTTGGTTGGTATTTTTTTTCAATGCCCTAGCCCTATTCTACCAATATTTAAATAAAATTCCGTAAAAAGCTCCCTATACTCTGGTCATTCTTTATATAAAAAATAATCTACTTTGTACAAGAAAATTTAAATTATTTCTGACTAAATTATTTTCAAAAAAAAATCTTTTCTTAATTATTTAGAAATTTGTGATGAGCATCATACGAAGATCATTTATGAAACAAGATCATCCGTGCCGTAGATGTAAAACAACAGCTAACGTGGACTTTAGCTTTTTAATTACTCGTTTTCCAACCTATCTGGTCCTCATAATAGAGAGGTAAGAGAGTCTTTCTAGAATTTCTGAATTTTGCCTACAATTAGGTCAACTGAGAATGAAGATTTTTGAGGAGTCGGAAGAAATTCTAAATTGCCTGCCATTTTTAATCCAAAATTCACAAAACTTAATTTCTAGCCATATTTCTGTTATTTCCATGATAATATTTCTTTCTCATTTTTTTTTTTGCTTTTTTCAAGCTAAAAGTTAAATGCTTTTCTGGGTTAAGAGAATTTTCAGAAAGATAATTTGGCTAATGGTGTTTTTATACTTGCAGGTTCGATCTTAAGGGAAAGACGAAGACTAACCCCATTAATCTCAACTACGAGCTAACTCTGCCTTTTTTCAAACCCGAATCTGTGTCGCCGAGATACAGATTTCTTGCTCTTACGGGTGTGAATTTGGAATTAGATCATGCATTCGCTATCGTTGCAAACGATACTCGTGGTAAAGGAAGTGGGTAAGTCAAAGCTCTCCTCGTTTTTATCTTTCCGTATCTTCGTTTTATTTTCACTTTCACCTCATCTCCTTCTCACTTACTCAAAACCTGGCTCAACAACTCAAACCATAAACCTAGCATTTTGAATTTAGGCCATACGTACCAACTTTAATTAGGGTTTAATTTAAAAATGTCCATATAAAAATAGTTGAATCTTTTTTTTAAACTCTGATTAAATTTAAACTTTATTGGTGCATTTTACCGTTCGACGCTTTTATTTAATCTCGTATCTCAGCTCGCATGTTTTCAGTAAAGTTAACTCACATTGAAGTTAATCGTTCATTCACCTTTGGAAGATAAAGCAGGTGGAGTGAGAGGAGTCAGCCGTATCTAGGTGGTTAGTAGGGCGGCAAGCCGAGGTCTCTTTCGGCAAAACTGAATGTTCCCGGCCTCTTAAGATTCGAAAGGTTCTTCTGCCCATATTTTCCGAAAGAATTTTACTGGATTTGCCTTTGATAGAGATTTTTCTGGGCTACATGGAGTTTTTACATGGAAGGTTGACGCAAGGAAGTCAGGGAGGAGATTAAGAGGGATGTGTACTTGCTTTGAACAGTCCGCACCTGGCGTACTCATTTGGGCCGTTCAAAAAAGGAGAAAAATAGAGTTAAACAAACAGAAAACAGGGCCCGGGAGATGAGATCTTTGCATTCCTGCCACATGCCACTCCGGGGTGGACAGCCTCCCAACTTGAAAAATTCCTGCTCCCTTTCTTCTTCCTCTTCTCTCATTTCCATTTATTTTTCTCATACGGCCCAAACTAATAGAAACCCGGTAATGTCCTTTGAAAAAAAAAATCTTTCCTAAGCGTATCCGCTGTCTAAGAAGTGGGCTTAAGACGCACTTGCATGTTTCACTGGGCTTTAAAGGCTGTATTTCAAAAAAATTGATTTAGAAAATCCAAGATACGCCGAACGCTACGCTGAAGATAAGCCGAATGTTGAATTCCTCTGAAAAAGACGATTCCTATCCCTGTTTACGTATTTGTATTTCTTCTCACCGCATTCATCTATTCCCACACCATTTGACCGTATCTTTAACCCTCCTAGTACTAGTAGAGTTTTGCATTTATTTTAAAGCCGAATCTTTACCGCGCTGAATTGGAACATCCTTCCAAATTAACTACTACACTTTTTTTTTGATATTTTCAGCTTTGTAAAATATGATAACGGGGAAGAAGAATTCTACGATTTTCCTCAAAACACAAAGAAGGACTCAACATCCAAGGACATTAACCAAGAGATACCCGATATGTTAGTCTACTCTCCAGCCGGCAACAAAGATTTCTGGAAAAGGAATAAAATCACTGAGGACATGGTACTTAACGTAAGTAATAATAATAATAAGTATTTTTCAATACTAAGGACATTGCGTTATTTTTGGTCTAGTACGTTTTGGTTCATTTTTTCCTTTTTTTTTTAACTCACGTCGATTGATGGGATAGGGTCGCAAAAGGAAAACGTATACTCAAACTTTTTTCCAAATCATCCAGTTTTGGAGAGAAGGTTTTACCTTCTACTCGGCCAATAGAATTGGTTCCCGCAATTTTTCTTTTCGGAACCAGCTTTTCCTTTTTTTTTTTTACCAAACTTAAAAACAAAGAAAAATGTTATACCATAACAAAGAAAACGCAACCACCCTATTATCAAAGATAATTTTTTATCTCTTTCTTTTTAATTTTAGCCGTATGAGAAGGAATTAAAGAGGCAACTTACTTCAAAGCCTCTGATCTTTCCAAAAGAGGACATTCTAAGGAAACTGAGCTATGTAAAAAATAAGTATTCCGAAGAAGTGAAGGTGAGTATGCCCTCAATTTACCCCCAGAGCTGGTAAGAATTAATTCATCTATGGCTAGGCAAATCCTCAGAACAAGCTTAAAATGCAAAGGCTCCAGAAGAAAATGAAGAGTTTTGAAGAGCTACTCGAAGAGAAATTTGATGAAATTAGGGCCTGGAGTCGGGGAGAAGAGGAGGAGTACGACCAAAATAACAACATCGTTCTTAACAGGCCCACCGAATTTTTGATAGCTCTAAACGAGGTAAGCTTTTCAGTTTACTCTATTTACACACAAAAAGTATGTTAAATTATTATTTTTTAAACTGAAGCTTTTCGAGCACTTTAAGTCTTACGAGGAAGAGGATTTGAGTGATGAAGAGTCTGAATCGGAGGCTGATTCAGGACAAGAGTCTGAATCAGAGGAGGATGATTCGGATGAATCCGATGAGTCTGAGGTGGAGCAGAAGACAAAGCCAGAACCATCTAAGTCTGAAGGTAAGACCCAAAGAGGAAGCTCACTTTCGCTCGCTAGTCTCAAAATTCGGAGTTCAGGGTTGGTCGAGCTCATTCTCAAAAGCTCCTTGAAAAGAGGAATTCGATAGGGTATTTTTTCATTCAAATTTCTAAAAGCTTTAATTCGTATCCCTTGTCCCGCCTCCGCTCTCCATGCTTTGAAAAGGTCCATATACAAGGATTTGGGGAAAGGGCTAAATTTCATTGTGTTATCAAGATGCTGAGTTTTTAAAAATATCCTCTCGAAGATAAATGAGCCCAAAACACCCCTGCGACAAAAAAAATAGTTAATAAAATCAGAACACAGTCCACCGATTTCTATGGTTCAGATGGAAAACTATATAAAATTTCATGCTTAACGTTTTAACAAAAAATGGAAGCCATTTTGACTTTCTGCATATAAAAAACAAAATGAGAGCAATTTCAAAAACTCAATAAAACTTGGACCCAACCTGAGTGCATAGCGACTAGACATTCTCCGTACCGCTTGACTCTACATTTTGCTTATCATATTTATTTTGATATTTCAGCTCCCCAAAAACCAGCGGTTGTGCACCAAGAGAAAACCATTACTTTACGCTCCCGCACCAACGGCAAGAAGGCTGCAGCATCTTCATCCGCTGCATCTTCATCTGCCGCATCTTCATCCGCTGCATCTTCATCTGCCGCATCTTCATCACGGCAAGGATCTCAGGTAACAAAGGGCGGAGTTGCGTTGGCGCTTTCTCGCTATTTTCTGCTACTATTCTGACCCCCAAAAATTTTTTTGTAAGGGACTTATTGCTTACTACCGGCTGTTTTATGAATTGCTCGCAGAACCGCCTAAACTTGCAGTAAAATTCCTGGCTAAATATTGCAAATTTTCTTGTATGCGTTTTGTTTCAAATTGTGAAAGAAAATCTTCACCAAAGTTCTGCACAGGTTTGCTGAAATGCGAACGGCGTCATCAGCGGAGCAAAACGGCATTGTGCAATGGCGTGGATTTGGTTTTAAAAGTGTCCGGAACTACCCCACCTTTTTTGAATTTTCGCTGAAACGCTTCCCAAAAATTGGGATTTCCCCGATTTGGGGCATACTCAGCGTGTCCTAGCTTACGACAACGACATTCTGCTCTAGGTGGAAAAAAATATGAATCCAATCGTACCACTGTTTCCTGGAAAGAGTTTCCCGAGATCTCTCGGAAAGTGTGAAATCAGAGTTTTCTTAGATAATATTTTTTATGTTGCGCCTAAAATATTTTTGAGCAGTTTGAAGTGATAGGTATGTGTGACACATGTAAATACGCAATAGTAGCATTCGTGCTAGCCAAAATTTAGAAGTTTGCGCGCCTTAACTAAATTAATATGTGAAAATAGCTTGGTGTCCGGAAATTACTTCACATGTCCAGAATTATCCCACTGTACGGCAATTTACTTGTTCTAAATTTTTCAGGCAAAAGTTCTATCTCAAGTGCAAGTTTCACTAAAAAAAGAGAAAGATAAGGATGAAAAAGATTCAGAGAATGAAGGACAAAAGGTGGAGGTAAGCATTGCATGTTCTTGTCTCCTTCGTAATTTATTTGCTTTTCGATTCTTGTTGACTTTTTCCTTTCTTTTTTAGCTAGGAACAATCTGGAGTCATGATGAGGAAAGAATGATCGTCCGATATTTATGTGAACAGCGGGAGAATATTAACTTGAAATCAAAAGGAGAGATGACTACATCGATTTACGAGAACTCTGGGGTACGTATACTTTATAATAACTACCTTCCCATGTGGAACCAGGGTGTAGAGTTCTGCAGAGAAGCAGATTCACTTTTTCTATTATTTCAGAATATACCAAATGCTCCCTTGCATCAGAGCGCTTGGAAAGGAGAGAAAATTTCAGCGTTGTTTTGCAAAGCTATATGCCTTTCCCTTCCATTACAAATTACTAAAAGCCCAGTGCCCAAAAGGATAGTGTATCTGAATTCAATAAAAACGAATTCTATTTGCAGGGGTGGGTTCGGATCCTACTGGGGTGGCAGTAATAATTAGCATAGGAAAAAAGGCACTAGAATTGCAAATTCCTTTTTTTAACTTTTTCTGCTCTGTAGACTTCGGTCTGCTGGGGTGGTGGTGGGTGATTTTTCGATTAGAGCACACGCCAGCAGACTCATTTCTACAGACTAGGAGGGTGAAGATATTAAATATCTTCGGACAAATTTTGTCCGAAAAATCTATAGAGATTTTTGAGCGGAATTTTACACCCTGGTTCCAGACGGGTTTATTTTTTTAAATATGCTAAACTGTATTAAATTTAAGTTTCTTCTTTTCAGATCAAGAAAACTAGAGAAAAGAATACAGTTTACAGTAAAATGGGACGCTTTCTTCTTGAAACGGACTGGGTTGATATTGCGGCTGAACTTGGTTTCCCAAAACAAGTTGTTTCGGATCTTATCAACGGTTTTGATCGTAAGTACAAGGTCATCCAAGTTAATTTCTCCACATATATCCGGATAACTTTTTCCAAGAGATCGTTTTATAGTTAGAGAACTTTTCAAGTTAAAGTGACTGCATCGTGACAAGTGAAGTTAAAAACATACAGCCTGTCTCAACAATTTTGATACCGGAGAAAGTTTTCCACTTTTTTAAAACTCCAGTATATCGCTCATTTTTGATTTGGTTTTTAGTAGGGAGACCTCGTCAAACAAAGCTTTAAAGGCTAAAGCTAAATTACATGAAGTGAAACTGTTTAAAATACTTTTTGAAACATCAATTTTTTAACTTTCAAAAAGGTAGGAAACTTTCTCCGGTATCAAAATTGTTGGGACAGGCTGTAGTAGTGTAAACTAAGAGAAAGGGAACTCACAAAGCGGTCCGAGTCCTACCGATGGATTTGTCTGAAACATTCTTAGTCAGGTTGTAATGTACTACGTAGTTTCAAATTTTGTATTTGCATTTTTGTATTAGCGAGGCGTTCACATCTCTGACCTCCATGGGTCACCAAAGGTCAATCAGCTGGTCTCACTGATCGGGTCAAGCGATACGTCAATCGAAATTGCTTGGCGTCCTAATTCTAAAAATATGCAACGCTTGAACTTTTTAGCATAAAAAATTACCACTAAGGGTCATTTAATGTTCAGCCTCTGGTTCGGTGACCTCTGGTGGCCGTGCTGTATGTTAAAATGGTCGAATGTAATATATTTTTAGATTTGGGACGCCAAGCTTTTTCGATTGACGTATCGCTTGACCCGATCGCTTGACCCTGATTGGCCTTTGGTGACCCCTGAAGGTCACAGATGTGAATGCCCAGCTTCAGACCAATGCAAAAGTACCGTATGATTGATTAACGTCGCAATAGCGGCCACCCGCTCACAACCACACAAACCCGTGTCCCCCATTCACTTTTTTGATCGCCCTCCCTCCCTCCCTGGCCGAAGTGAAAAGGGGAAGAGGCAGAGTGAGACTGAGCGCCTTAAAAAAGAAAGAGGAAAGAACGGGCGACACGGGTTTGTGTGGGGGCCGCTATCGCGACGTTAATCAATCATACGGTAGAAGCATTTAGACAGTCCCACCTGTTTGACAAAGTTTCAGAAAAATTCATCGGTAGGACTCGGACCGCTTTGTGACTGCCCTTCCTCTTTCAGTACTTTAAATCTATCGTAAGATACCCAGCCATACCTTAGGAAATTAAGTGCATGGAACTGTATTTAATCTTTAAATTTGACCACAAGAGAGGTGGTCCTCGGCTTAAGGGCGGACAATTTTCTTATCTACGCGCTAAATTCTTTTTCTTAATTACCTTCTGTTGTTTTTTTCAGCTAAAACATTAAGAGGAAAACGCAGCCACCAAACTCGTCGCGACCAACTCTACAAAAATTGCCCTGAAGAAAAACTTTGAAATTAATGTAATTAATACAACTGGTAAATGGATTCTGCTACAAAATTTGAAGGAAACTACCAAAGAAAAAAAACACAGCAAATAATGCAAAACAAAAAATTTTAAGTATATAGAAGAAACAAAAAAAATTATCATCCAAAAAACAAAAAAAAAAAACAAAAAAAAAAAAAATTGCAATTTGTTCCGGAAGGAAAATGAAAGCGTCCCAGTACAGTAGTGGATCTTGGTGACTCTTCCACAGTAAGCAAACTTTTCGACGTTTACTTATTAAGGACCTCGCCACGTTACTATTTACGAAAGTGACCCCATACAACTTTTATAAAGGCGCCTTAACTTTCCGTTTTCAGCGTAGAACCGATGGGTGAATATCATCTTTTGGACAAATTGTTTTGACCTGTGGAGGTCAAACCGGTTTGTTGAAAAAATGACTTTCACTAATCGATTCTACGCTGAAAACTGGGAGTTTAGAACCCATATTGTTCATAAAAGTTCGATGGGGTCACCTCCGTAACGGCATTGTGGCCAGTCCTTTGTTAAACCAGATTTTCATTACATTGTTTATTTTAGGATACCACGGGAGCCGTAAACCCGGTTCGAGCAAATCTTGGAACTTGATGGCAGGAAGAGCGGCTCAAGAATGAGAGAACAGTTCGAGGTAAGCAAATTCTGCAAGTTAAATCCTCTAAGAATTTTCAGGAATGAAGAAAAAGCAATGGGAAGCGGAAAAACTGAAAATTGCTCCCAGCGAATTTCAGTATCGTAATTGCCGGACATTTGGAGTGATACAAGTTTTTTTTATTGCAGCGTCTCCTAGACATGCGCATGTTGAAAAATATGGTTTTTCAAGTTAGGGATTTGAGAATAGCTAAAAGTGCTGGCTGCGCTTCCAAAACACTTTTAAAGGGGATTATTTATCTATAAAATCCTAATTTTGTGATTGATGTTCTAGACGACGATGTTCGCTGTTACTGTCCTGGTGGCTCTAAGCTTCTCTCAAAGCCTTCGTCAGTGTCGTTAAGGAAAATTCCTCCAGCAGCTCCTTGTCACGTGAGTGAGGCTGCCTGGCAGATGTTAGGCTACTTTCTCAAACGGAAGAAGCATTTTCTTACAATGCGTGTTCTCCACCTGGTCTTCGGACTCGTCTCACCAGAGTCCTCTGGCGGATCCTCGAGTCTGAGCAGGCAGAAGCATTCTGGATTCATTGAGCTTCTCGGTGACATTGAAATCTAGTGTCCAATTACTACCTCCAGTACAGCAAAATCAAAGAAGGTGCAGTTGTGCTGAAGACCGCTCACCTTCGGGTTCTCAGCAAGGCGGAGGTTCTGCGAATCTCCAATAGTTTGATTTTGTTCAAGCAACTATTGATCTTGAGAAAGCATTCTATGAGCATTTTCTGCAACTCCTCAACCACGATCCCAAAAAATCCTTGGACGTACCACGTGAAGCGAACATTGTACCGAAACTACTGAGGAGCTTGACCATGAACTCATCGACGATAAATCACGGGCCAATGTGTTTTTGTTACTTAGTCATCTTCTGGCTCACAGGAAATGCATCAGCTGTGGATTTAATTACATTTGGACACTTTGTCGCTGGAACGAGAAGCTTCTTTCCCTGACAGCCCTGAGTTAAGGAACAAAGGACTCCAATTCATCCTCTCCCTCATGTACACTGGGAAAGTACTCAACCTTGGATTCTGTGAATGAGGAATGAGGGAAGTGATGTTTTTCCAACTAAAATTTGGCTTATTCTCTGTGCAATGGTGCTTAGTCAGCCCTGTCAAAATGTCAGCTTGAGAACCGGCCGAATCATGTCAGGTAATGTGACTTTACGGAACAGAAAACCAGGAATTTGCGCCCAAGCATAGATAACATTACGCTCATTTTATCTTATGTAAAAACCGTTGTAATTTTTGTCTCGACATATAGTAGTTCCTTTACGCACCAAAATTATTTTTTAAGCTAAGAAAATGGGCTACAAGATAATAATGAAAAACGGTCTTTCCGAAATAAGCTACGAATCCCTGGTAATCTGCTTTCACTGTCTCACAAAAAATTTTGTACAGATTTTTGGGGTTGAAAATTATTTTCAATTTGTTTTGCATAATTTTATCTCCAACAGCTCACGCTTGACACGATTTGGAACTATGTCTTCGCCGTACCTTCAAATCGCATGGCATCATCGTTCATCATAAGCTTGCTGACACTGGTTCGATGCTTCATCACAGCAGAAGCGGGTGTTCTTCAGGATAAAAATCTTCCTGGGTAAAAACCTGAGCCTCCACTACCAGTCTTATGCTCGTTCGCCAGCAAGGTCACCTTTCTATCTTTCAGACATAGCTTCTTGCCTGGTGCAGTTCCTATGCTACCTTTATCACACATCTGAATTCCAACCAACATTTACCTCAACGGAAATCCTGAGCGAATTGGCTGCGACAATTATTCCAATTGGTGTAGAGGCTGGAATCGGGGCTCCGGAGAACCCAT
>JABASM010001559.1:0-13940 GCA_019776545.1 Brachystomella parvula | reverse complement strand
AGAATTAGGAACCGAGCATTTGCGGTCTGAGGCTGTTCCTAATTCGGGCTGAAGCGATGAGTCATAAAAACTAGGAATTGGCGTACTTTTACCCCTTCTCAGAGTGAACAACCTCCAAAGCGCTTTTAAGGCAAGCAAGATTCAATGGCGCGGCTATTCCTTATATCAAGGAAATTAATTTTTTCAAGTGACAGGTATAACTTAAAGTTAAGCGTGGAACACGATTGAAGCGGTTCCAGCGGCGTAGCATTAAAGGAGCGGCTTCCCAAAGTTTAATTTTTTTCTATCCGAATTCTTATTTGTCTCGGGTTACATGGGGGTGTACCGGGTGTATTTGGGGGTGTACCGGGTGTAGTAGGCTTGTACGGTTGACTAATCATCCTTACTCTTACCTTTCACGAGTGGAAATGTATTTGAGGAGATCGATGAGTGGTTTGCGCTGCAACCAGTAAGTATGAAAGTGAGACAAAGGCGAGGTGATTGACCTCTTGTTTCGAATTTCGTGCTTGTTTCGTTCTCATACATATTGGCTAGTTTCATCGTAACATTCAAATTAAAAAAAACATTTAAATAATTATTCAATAATAATAGTACGGGTATCATTTTAGCCGATTTAGGGTAATTCAGCTCCATCGAAACCAAATTTTGTTAGTTCAAAAAATCAGCAACCTTTCTTTTTGCACACCAGTCTTCAATTGTATATTCTTCGGTACATATGTTCTCTTTTTTTTTTTAAAAAAACCTTATTAGTTAATGAATACAGCAACTCCGATACCTCCCCTTGATTCCCTTCGGGGAGACCCCCATGGGCCGAAGGCCCATGGGGAAACGCGTTGCGAAATTAAATTTGCTGAGTTTTTATTTTTTTTCATTTTCTTTTTAAATTATTTTTTTTTATTAGAAGAAAGAGGAAGGAGAAAGTAAAAAATGTTTAATTAAAAGTCAAATACAAACATACAATACTTTAAAAATTTTACTCCGCAATGACTTCCAGGAGTTCTATCTCTTAATCATCTTCCTCGCTGAACTCTTCCCGCCGAACCGCCTTTGCCCCTGCCACTCCGGCGGCATAGCCCATGCCAAACCGGGGCCACTGCAAAGTAGCTAAAACCAAGACTAATCCTAAAAATATAAAAATGAAATACAATTAAAAATAATATTAAGAAAATGGAAGACCTACTTACCCAAAACGAATCCGACCATGCGGAGAAATTTCCCAGGCCCGGGCATCCTTTGGTGTTGAGAAAGGGGGGCAGGTTCCCCAGCGCCCAAGCCTACCTGGCCGCCCACACCGCGCTAGCATGGCGACCAAGGTGGACCGCAGCCCCAAACCGTGGGAATACGGCAGCTGTTGCCGTTACAAAGGCACCTAGAAAATAAAACAAAATATTAATTATAAATTAGGTAGAAAGTTTTAATTTATTTAACTATTTAATGTTTAATTAATTTTAATTTTAATAATTGAATTCATACTTACCCGTCAAAGTCCCAGCCGCCAAAACACTCCATTTTTCTTTAAAAAATTCCATCTTGGAAAAAAAGCCTTCTAAGAAACCAGACCCCTTGAACTGAGCTTTCGAATTTATTGGTTCAATTTTTTAACTCAAGGACTATTCGACTTCATTTTTGTCGGCTAATTTTATTCTATCCTACTCTTCAGAATACTACGATCGTCGTAAAATCGACATAGACTCTAATATGACTAAATTACCCAAAAATCAGGGGCTCATCGAGAAGAGCGACCTCGTCATCGTCAACTTCTTCTAGTTCCAACATGAACGCTTCATCAGCGTCATTCTCCTCTTCCGCCTGCAATTCATAGAGTTCTTGGGCTCGTTGTTCTTCTTGCATTTCGGGATACAGATCTGCCCGAGCATCATAGCTGAGAAATAGACGCTTCGTGTTGTCTTGTTTCCTCTGTGTTTCGGTATCAGAGACCCTCTTTTTCGGCCTGCCACCTAAATGTCTTTTGTCATCTGCCATTTTCCCCTCCCACGTCTTTCTCATATTTCACTCTCGGAAAATGCTCGATAATTCGTGGTCCGTTTAAATTTACTCGCAGGAGATCTTCCAGAGAACGAGTGCTCAACCTTGTCCTCCTGCCACTCTTCAAAAGTTTCATAATGCTGAAAACTCTTTCGGCGTCCGCAGAAGACGCTGGAAGTACTACACTGATACGGATCAGCTTGAGTATGCTCCCTCCTATTTTAAACTTTGATGAACTAGAGAGTATTTTTTGCCAAATGTTTTTGGATTCATCGCTTCAAACGCTGCCATGCTTCCTATTTCCTGAAGGAAATTGAGTGTTGATTTCTTGTACAAACAGGTCAATTATATCGTCTTTAAGAGTTGTAAATGCTTTGTGATTTGCTGTTCGACCAGCTTCATTCGTAAAGATCTCATTTTTCCATTTCATTTCGAAAGCCGCATCAACGTTAGCAAACGTTCCGCATTTGACGAAGGAAAGAGAGTGTGCATCTTTGCGGCACAAGTCCTCCTGGAGAAATATAGTTGACTGCTTCTGGTTTTCAGTTTTCATTTTGACTAGTCCATTCACCCAGCTCCACCTTTCAGCGTCCTTTCCAATCACAATTCCAGCAGATAATTGAAACCGGCGTGAGTGGAAGCTCATATGGGACAGGACATCACGCATAAAATTCAGGAGACATACGAATCTATGTGTAGAAAGTTGCTCTCGGATGCCCTTCGCCTTTGCCTGGTTTTCAGCCTTAAATTTTGTAGTGTCAGCCTCCAGCGCTGATAATGCGCGAATGACGGTTGGTAAGTCGGGTATTAAACACCTGCAGCACCAGTTTGTGATACTCAGCCCATCTTGACATAAAAGTATATACCAGCCTTTGCAATTTGGATTTTTCGGCTACCGACAAAGCGTAGAGATGGGCTACGTTTTTTGAGTGGTACTTATCATAGAAGCGGGAGGTTGACATAAGAGTGTCTTCGAAATCCCTTAGCTCAGTAATCTTTTTGACCACTTTGTTCCCCACCAAGTTTAATCGATGCGGCATGCATTGGACTCGGTATAAAATCGGTATCGGTTTTGTCATCTCCTCGGAAAGTTTCAGACAGTTTAACCCCGAGGCCAGCAACTTTTCCTGAAAAAACTGCTACTCCGTCAGACCCGAATCCCACTAGGTTTTTGTAAAGTAAGCTTTCAAATCTACTTTGTAAAGCTTGCTGTCCTCCTCGAATAACTTCATCATGGCGTTTAAAAAACCGTCGGCGGTAACATCTACTTCCATTTTGTGAAGCCAAAAGAAGTACATTACGGGTCGATTGCTCTCCAAGGTTTGCAGCAACACCGCTAAGAAGTCATTCCCAACAGAATCTGTCGCCGTATCAAAAATGATTGAGACAGGTTTATCTTCTTTAATTAAATTTTTGAGCAATTCTTCATGCATTTCTTTGCTGATGTGCTTTAAGAAAAGGGGAGGAGCCCGATTATGCTGGTAGTGCGATCCAGTATCGACACCATGCATTTGCAGTAGCTGAAGCAATAGCGGATGGCTTTCAAACGGGAGGTGCATCCTCGCAGCCGCAGCGACGATTAGCATCATCCTGGCAGTAGCCCTGTATTTTTCGTTTTCACAAGTTTCTTGCGCACTTTCTGCAGATTTGAATGACTTTTCAATTTGTTTTTTTTCTGCCAAGTCATCTTCTGCTGTGATTATTCGGTGAACAACGCTGTTGGAGTGCTCCCTTAAATACTCAATCGCTATTTTTGAGCTGGACCAGGAGACACCTTCTTCCTTGGCAATAATCGGCGTGTAGGTTGAACTCAATCGTTTGATGGATGGGCGGTTCATATTTTCGTAGCATTTGTCGCACCGAACAGTTGACTTTTTGGGGTCTGGATTTTCAACATATCGCAGCGACGAGTAGTAATTTTCTTTCTGATTTCTCAGATATGTAACAGGCATTATTGTTGATTGGTGAGTTGCCGTTTTTGTTAACATTCTGTCAAACTCAGTCTTCTTTCGTTCTTAAGTTGCTTTCCTAACAGCTTCCTTTTCGTCAGCTGTAAGCAATATCAAACGTTAAATAAGCACAGTTCTGCTTTGAAAACAAATTACGGAGACAGACTTTGCACTGATTACTTAGAACTTTGAATATTTTCTTTTTCTTACCTATAGCTGCTGGGGCTCTGTGAAGTATTTCTCTGTTTCTGGCTATCGCCAGAGCTCCGTCTAGATCACCTTGTTCCCAAGGTTCTAGGAATATTGGCTGGCAAGTATCCGTCGCCTCGTAAAGGAAGCATATAATAGTGTTCACTCCTGTGTGGCATGACGCTCTTTCTTGAGGATTGGCCGAGCCAGGTTGAAAAGCTGATGAATCTGAGGTAGACGGAGTCGGTGGAGGCGTCGTGGGTACGATCGTAATAATTAACTTCAATCCATGTTTGCAGTCGTTTGGAGATCCTGGTGTTAGGTTTGCCAGTTTAAACGCTTCTGGCAAAAATTGGAGGTCATTAAGTGTACACCTGTTGACGGACAAATCTTTTGAGATTGGGGGCATTGGGTTGAGAACCTTTGCTAGTACCGAAACATCATTCCCACCAGAGAAAGATGTTTCTGGAGTCGGTGCAGGTGTTGTTGTCAAAACAGTTGCTGGCTGTGGATTTGAGGTAGCCTGACTGTTTGGCCAGTCATCCTCGAACGTGACTTTATCCAATTCTCTTAGGATGTACTATGTTGGCGGTGTTGGGAAACTTCGATCGAAAAAAGTATGACTGTTTGCTTTAAATCCTTGCCCGATCACCACTAAATCCAGCATTCTGTCCTTTAGAATAATTTTCATGGCTTGGTCAATGTAAAGCAAGAACTTGTTGCTTTGGTACAGTTTAAAAACTTCCAATGTGCTTGGCGTGTTTTAAGTTATGTCACTTTTTAGCAGCATAACTCCATAGAGCTCTTCTATAACCGCTCTGAACAAAGGTTTTTGCTTCGGAATTTTCAATTCCAAATTTTTTACTTTCACACCGGGTGCTCGCCAGCCGATACCACCTTTATTTTTTCCTGCAAAAAGAAATTCAAAAATAGAATAGATTTGGCATAGCAAAAATTATTGGCAACAAGATTGTTTTTTGTTGCTTACCTCCAATAACAAAATATCCTTCCTCATTCAGTTTGTAATTCTGAAGGTTAGCCAAAATTTCTATTGAGTTAGCTTTCGTTGCAGTCTTACTAACGATCTAACGATCAGTTTGACCCCTGCTAGTGATAATCTAGAGGGGCTTGTGTTTTTGCATATCCCCTAAAACAAATTCGCAAACATTAGCCTGAATCATAAATACAATATAAAATCCACTAAATTATTTGGGTTTGAACTAATCTGTTATGTTAAATAGAGTAAAAATAAGGAATTACCTGTATTTCGATGTAGTGATTTTCGTTCCCGAAAACAAGTTCTCCATTTATTTCACTGATCACTGAGGTACAGTCGCCACCACCCGTGGTAGAAGTCCCCTTTCTTTCCGCTGCTGATTTTGGCCCAGGTGGCGAAGGTAACCCTTTGGCAATGTAGGAAAGTAGAAGAGATAAAATTAGACACCATGAGTAAAACATGGTGCTCGTTTCACTTTGATTTTTCGACTGAAGATATCTAAGCTGTAATGCCAAAACTTACTGCCAAATGAATCCTAGTACCGTATTTGGCTTAAAGGTTTAATTTCCAGAAGACTGATTACTACCCCTCCCCACCTCCTCGGAGACCGCCCATTCCCAGACCCCCAAGAGACCCCTATCAGAAGGCTGAGGTTTCGGAGTATGCTCCATGCTGACTAAGTCAGCATGGAAGATTTCAGCAAATTAAAACTCTTTTATAACCTTTTACAGGAGAAAGTACTTTTCTATTCAGTTCGGTTTTATTTATTTCGTTTTCTTTGAGTTTCAGTTGAGAGGATGAAGTTCCTGAAAGCACGTAATCAGTTTGAGCAACCAAATATTGTTCTTCCTGACGGAGCTTCCATTCAGCACATCGCAAAACCGATAAAATGGTGGGCTGCCACGCTGACTGCCGACGAACCACTGAGTTCTGCAGAATTGGATGACTATGATTTTTTGAGCGGAGTCAGCCTAAAGGTAACTTTCGATTAATTTTCTTTCAAAATGTCAGTGCTAACCGACGCTTTTGTTAAAAGATGCCATGTTCCTTCGTTGCGAACTTGTGCGTAAAGCGGAACCCGTCAGTGCTGGTTATGCATTCCCAATCTTATCACCTGGGGGATTCCCTTTATGCAGGAGGAACCAACGATAAATATTTCTTCCAAGTCAGCCATTTCATTTGGATGCAATGGGCACTCGAAGCTTCAAGAGTAACTACATCAATTGTCTTTCCTGTGCACCAGGCACCGGACCTTCAAGAAGAAGGACACATGTTCTTCTTCATAGCTGACAGATCCACCAAGGTAATCTTTTCAGTAGACATTCTCAACGAGGATCGGGATTGGAAGGGTACGAATCTGAGATTTTAGATAGAGATATTGCTAATTGAATTATTTTCTTGCCAACCTGGCCGCGGTCTCGCCATTGGCCTCAACCAGTTCGATAACAGGAATGGCGGACTTTATAACTATGCAGGAACTGTGAAAACTAACTGCCAGAAAACCACAGAACCTGTCTGTGGGCTACTAGGAATGTTCTTACTTCGTCTTTATTTGGCTAAGCCCGCTGCAAGAAAGCTTCTTTCTGTTCAAATAGACACAGCTACACTGGGACTTTTCGGAACTGCTATCAAAAATGCTTTGCGCAAATTTGATCGCAAGGAGGACAAAAGAGATACCTGGGCTCGTTTCCCGAAGTAAGACTAAAGATATTCTTTTTTTTCTCAATTTAATTTAAAAAAAAAAAACTTAAACAACCGTGGACATTGGTTTTTTAAGAGAGACGTAGAAGACCAGACGTTTTTCTAGCAAGCTGGTTGATTCGTTTCCACGTAGTAGAAATGCAATAGAAGAACCTGGTGACGGCGAGTCGAATAAGGTAGCGCTATTTAATAAATAGCTGCTTTTTACTCTTTAGAGAATAATAACCTTTAATTTTTTAGATGCCTGGCCTTCTCTCGGGCATGGATTTTATGATCTACCAAAGAATTTCTGGGAAAACTGAGACATGCGTTTACACCTACCAGGAGCTAGCGGAACTCGTAAAATCTGGTGGTGGTAAGGTAGTCATCCGCCGCAGCAGCGATTCACTCGTCCAGCCGAATACAAGGGAGATTGTCCATCTCAAGCCGGATACGGATCATCCGCTCAAACGGTGTGCTGCAATAATGCTCTGCGACCCTGGCCTGCCAATTATGGTCAGCAAAAAGCTACAGCACCAGAATTTCACGTACCTTTAGTTCGAATGGCTTATCCGTTCAATGGATGAGTTTCGTTTACTCGACGCTTCATCTTTCATTTTAGGTTAAGCATTTTTAAACGAAAGACTCCAATGTGTTGGTTAGTTTTTTAGTGAAAATTTTTATATGATTAAGAATAAGTTTGTTGAAAAATACACATACACTGCGTACAATATATCGGCAAATTCTGATTTCAAATGCTCATGTTTTCACTTATTCATCTACAGTTAGAAAATGCAACTGCAATTCAATTAGCATAAGCTGCAGTCGACCTTTGCAGTCTACGGGATCCGGTCATCTACACTAAATTTCTTTGATTTTATGCTTGGGAAGCGGCATTCAATTTTTTCAATACCCACCGTGTTTTCCGCTTATACATTTGGGAAACCCAAACGCATGGACATTCGCTTAGGGGCATATAATCTGTCTGCACTCGTGTGGACCCTTGCATTTAACGGGATCGAGACATTGTCACTACATTTCTTCGGAAAACCGAATTTTTTTCAAGCGGGTTGAGATAAAATTTTTCGAACACCCCTCTTCTCCCTTCATATCTCCCGCTTGTATATTTGAGAAACCATCGTGCGCGGACATTGGTTCAGGGGCATACAATTAGTCTGCACTCGTGCGGACCCTTGCATTTAACGGGATCGAGTGATCGTCACTACATTTCTTTGTAAAACCGAATTTCTTTCAAGCGGGCTGAGATTAACTTTTTCTAACCCCCTTGTCCTCCCTTAAATGTTCCGCTTCTATATTTGGGTAACCATCGTGCATGGACATTCGTTTAGGGGCATACAATCTGTCTGCACTCGTGCGGACCCTTGCATTTAACGGGATCGAGTGTTTGTCACTACATTTCTTCGGAAAACCAAATGGTTGAGATTAAATTTCTGATAATCCATTTGATTTTTCGATCTTCTGACATATTTTCGTCTACTTCTTTCAGTATATAAAGGAGATCGTAGACAAACGCCTCACAGCTTTCGTTTGGCTGATGCTTTCTGTTCAATGCTCGTTCTTCAGCTGTTATGACACCTCTTCCTGCCACAAAAGCTTTTTGAAGTGCAACTACCAATTCTGATACGAGTTTTTATTAACACCAGTCTTAGTATCTAACTTTCCGTCCAAGTACTGAAGAAACCATTTTTCGGCGACTTCGAAGAGGTTTGAAGAAAGGAAAAGACAACGTCTATCCTCTGGTACCCGGTTTGTAATCATAGCGAGGGCAAATTTTAGCAGAAAATCCATAACGTTCTCATCGCTTCCGCCTAAGAACTTCGGTACAGCCACTGTAACCCTACTGGCTGAGTCTACCAGGACCCTACATAGTTTTTCAGGTTGAACAGCAGGTGCAGGTAGAGGCAAGTTTTCCGGGTGTAATAGCTCTGGATTCCCATCTAGGGAATTTCCAAAGGGACCCTAGGACCCACCATTCGATTGACATATTCTAAACCCAGATTGGGGTTTTTAAGAGTCGAACTAGCCATTCGGTGCTGAGCAAAGTCTTGATAATCTCCAACTGAATCTATTTGGTAGCCTGGAACACTTAAGTCTCTTAAGGCTTCAGAAATGGAGGATGTAGAGGATCTACTAGAAGAGTTTTCTTCTAAAATTATAAGTCTCGACGAAGAAGGATTGAAAGAATCTGGGTCCCTGATTTTTTGCAAAATGAGGTGGGTTTTAAGACTCATGAAACTCAGCGCGTGGAGGGATCAATGACCTCAGCTATGCTGGTGAACAGAAACTGGGTAACTGCGGTGTATGCGTGAAGAAGGAAAATAAAGAAAAGTCTGAATCTGAACCTGGGAGCTAGAAGTGCGTAGGAGATGCGTAAACTCGTCAGTGGCTCGGAAAGGATACGCTGGAACAGAGCAAAGAAAGAAAATTTGTTGTGAAGCTTTGTTTGAAAGAGCAAAGATCAAGTAATTTCAGAAAAATGGCCCAAAATCTGCTGCGACGCTCAATAGCTCAACATGAGGCCGAACTTCGTAGTTACGACTGGAATTTATTTCTACATCCTAATGAAGGATTATATATGCGTGTTTATGGGGAGCAAGTGCTCAGTGAGTTGCTATTTGAACTTAATTTTCCGGCCCGTGTACATTACTTAGTAGGACTGGAACTTACTTTTCCCACCGTTAATTGGTACATATTGTACTTGTTGCACCATTACAAATTAGAGTTCGAGCCTAAACATGAACAGCGAATGACTATTCTACGCTTGTCTACTCGGGGTCAGATTCTACTGTTTGGTCAATATTTTCCTAAGTTTGGCCCTGCTGTCCGGAAACTGGAAACAATTCAGCTTCAAAATTTTCCCCCTACACTCATGAAAACATTCGAGCTATTTCAAGAGAACGGGAGGTTGACGCTAACCAGACTTGGAGCACAGTGGTTGTCGGACAGCTTAAATTCAGATGGACTACGCGAATTTCAGTTCGTTTTACCGTATTTTATGGAAGAATGGATTCAGGTCACGGCCTGGATGGACAGTCGTCATCGATCCTATTCACATAGGTCATCCTGATATTCCTTCCGAATTTTGGGAGCTAAGCTACCTGCAGCTTGTTCAACTTGCTCTCAAGCAGACGAAGGAGTGGGAAGTCAAACTGCGAAGATATGCGTCAGTCATAGCTCGTCAAATCCGGATTATTGTGCATGCCATACATATATTGTTTTACCCAAAGGAAGATGTGCTTACAATTAACTTTGCCACGCAATCAGCGAGGTTGAGATGGGAGCTGAAGAGAGTTCCAAATCGTTTACTCCCATGGAGTTTTGCGGAAACATTTGCCTGGCTACCGGTTGGGACCTCGTAAGGATGTCTATTCGGATGCGACCTACCCTCGACAGCATGGATCATTATACCCTATGGATTCATCGAATAGGCAACCGATAAATGCTGGAAGCCGGATTAGATCGATTTTTACCTCAGAAATTAGTGAAAAGAAGGGACATGGATTGGTTTTTGACGTGTGAGCTAGGTCCGCGTCTAGTAACTGGTAAAAAACTTAGGGAGTTTCGTAAAGCCAATTTCTGCGTGTTGTCTACTTGGGATGTGGATAATGATTTCACAGGTTTCCCACTTTACCCTACTGTCATTCAACGGGAAAGACGACACTGCGACCGATTAAGCGGGCCAGGATTAAGCCCGGCCAAAAGAAAGTACACTGCAGTAGCGAACTAAGGAGTGGATGTTAAAATTCAACCGCTCGGACAATGCAATTGTAGTAATATGGGTACTGTAAACTCGATGTAGTAAAGTTTTAAGTAGTTTCATGTGTAGAGCGTGTGTAATGACTACGAGTTTTCGATGTATTATTCACAAATTTACGAATTAATGATTCATTAAATGCTGTATTAACTTCAGGCTTAATTGAAAGATCGGTGAAGGAAGGGGTTGGTTGCTTGGTCAGAAGGACGGGTATTTTCGAACAGAAATTTTGGAAGAGTGAGAAGTTGACTGTTTGCTATAATGTGAACTCTTCACTGGGTTGGGGTTAAATGTGCACATTTGAGAATTGGAGATCGCTATGTTTAGGACGTTGAACTCTTAGGTTGCATTATTAGTTGAGTCGCCGTTTCGTTTTCGAGGGATGTAAAATTTTTAGTGGGAAAAAAAGCAAAGTTTGAATCGAAAGGGCGGAAGAGCCCTAGTATAGAATTGTTAGTATAGAATGTTGTCCTAGTACTATTCTCTTGGCTGGCATGAAAGTTCACATAAAAAGATCAAACTGTAGTAATTTTGTGTATCAAATTGTTTTTCGCCTAACCGAACAAAATTAACCAGAAATTCTAATTTTGCGTCGGCAATACTATAAAAGCGGGAATTGAGGGAGAAGAAGGGTAGGGAGAATTCTGTTGCTGCACTCACCGTGATTGCTAATTGAAAGTTAAGTATATAGGGACATGACCAGAAAGAAATGAAACTCCCTTTGTATGACAGACTAAAGTCCTTCGGCTACTACGGGGGGGGGGGGGGGGGGGGGGAGAGAGAGCAAAGTATGAGTGCATTAATGGCAAGGAGGGGAAGGGTTCAATTTGCTAATTCGCTGCTTTATTGTGTTTAGCTGAAAATATGTGGTTAATAATGCTTAGGGTTTGTATCTTGACTTCCAGCTACTCATTTTCAATGAATGAGAAGTTGTCTATCCAGCTGGAATTTATAAGATCCGATGTACGTAGGATAAATATTTGTAAATAGAGGTAAGTAAGGGTAAAGGATGTAAAATGATGACAAGTATAAAGAGAATTCACATCTGCACTGAATCTTCCTATTTGTGGCATTCGTAGTACAACAGCGTTTCAGGAAAAAAATTCTCTACTGATACTATTCACTGATCCTAATGTTTGCCGAATCCACAGTCACCGAAAAAAAATTTTGTAAGAGTTTTCTCTTTGTTCATATTTTCCCAATTAAGAAAATAAAATCTGCAGCGGAACTTCTCAGTTCGAATCAATTTCACGTAGGAGTTTATAATATCCCTTTGGACTAGGGTGTAGTGGGATTGCTGTGAGGGATATTTCCATCAAGTATGTCAAGGAGTTGTCTTTGGTGTCTGAGTTTGAATTGTTATGTTTGAAGTTGCATGATAATTTTAGCTGTGGTCAAGTCCTTATTATTTATAGGTAATTTTCTACTGGCTTGGATTATCTGCTTCCGGGCAATGAATTAGTAGCCTTTCCTCAATATTTGGAAGAGAAACATTCATGGTTTGGCGTGGGAAGGAAAAATTGTAACGGGCTTCCTTGGGGACCATCCTCCTATTCCAGCAGCCATTATTTGTCTTCTATTTACATTCTTTTTAGGAAGTGAACGGTGAGGATGTGAAGACTTATCGATTCTGTTGCAGAAGAAAATGGGGAAATCAGCAAACCCCCGCTGTTGGCCTGGAGTTCAAGGGCCAAGTATGAGAAAATCAATATCCTTTTTATAGAGAATTTTTTGGGAGAACTACTTGCGGAAAAAATTTAATTTGCGCGGAAATCGAATTGAGCATGTATGTGTTCGTTACTGCGAGTTGAATTAACAATATTTTGAAAGAGCTGTAGATTTTGATTTCTGGTTTTATCCTTCTTATGGCTCGTGACAAATATTCATTTATATTCATTATTCGTGATTTTTAGTTATTCTTGAACTGTCTGAGAGAATGTGCTGCCTTGGGTGAGGGAGTTTGAAAAGTGATGGCGTGAGTTAGTTGTTACCCAGAATTTAGTCCATGTGTGCCTTTATCTGGGGTGTAGAAGTAAGTATGATAGAAGGAAAGGATAGGAAACTGGAGGAAGAGGGGAAAAGTACGTAGATTGTAATTTGTTCCGGAATTAACAAAAGCAGATCGGTTGTGGAAAGAGGTAATGCTTCTGTTTTATTTTCTTTATTTTAGTATAGTGGGAGGTAGCCCAGAACATTGGAAGGATTTAATGCGTTATCATTGTGAGATTGAAATGTAAGTCCTGCGTATGCGTAGCGAAAACTTTAATTGAGACTTTTGCTTCTTATAACAAATGGGAGTTTCTTCTCTTATTATGTATTTGGATTAGAATTATTAAATGTCCTTATTTTATCTGTAGTTCTGAAATAGAGCATTGGGGTCGGAGTATGGTTTTTGTATTAGCTTTAATAGAAGACCACTATGGTGAAAATTGTTGTTCTATGCCGAAGGATGGCTATTGACAATTTGTGAGGAATTAAATTCTAGTTAGCCCGCTGCCTGGGTTTCAAAATGGTGTTGCGTAAGCCATCATCTCTGCTGTTTCTCCTATTACTCATCCATCGAAAAAAAATTCGCTGTAGAATAACTGCCTGACTGGAATAAAATAGATTGGGGAAGAGGAAGAAAGTTAATTTAGATGCTCCGTGCATTCGTATCCCGTGAATTCAACGTCCGGAGATTTTCCAAGGTAAATAATTGCAATGAAGGCACGTAGAAAAGATTTTCGTTTTATTTCGTGTAAAGGAAAGTCTAACATTAGAGAGGAGTGGTGGGAAAAGTGGGAGGGAGTAACTCTAGAATTTCTGGGAGCCGTAAATCTCGAATATTCGAAATTCCATTACTGGTAGCAATAATCCGAGTAGAAAACAGAACATTGAATGTGAAAATTGAAATTCTAGAATGAAATGAAAGCTTTAATGGGAGAAATGCAGCGTCTGAGCAAGGGAAACTCATTGCCGAGAATTATTTTCTTGCTGAGTTTTGGAAAGGCAAGACGCTGGTTAGCCCCCGTGCGGGGCCATTATCTGGCTGTGGAATCCATCATCTTCTCTGTTCATCTGACTTTCGCTTCTATCCAGATAATTTGTCTCTGGATAGAAGAATAACGCATAATGGATCTTCCTGGGATCTTGCCAAACCTCACATTTACTAGGGTTGGGTGGGAGGGGGGAGGCTGGATGATCTTATCTTCTATTTTTGGGATAAATCTGCTCCTTAAAAAGCTACGTTGACACGTATAACCCTCAAGCTGGTTTTTATCAAATTTGAAGTTAGCCTTTGCTTCTAATTTGCCTGAAAAACTAGGTAGGGCAGGGTCGCATGAAGCTGAAAATTGGAAGGGTAGTAGCAGACATACTGGACTAC
>JABASM010001558.1:0-13943 GCA_019776545.1 Brachystomella parvula | reverse complement strand
GAATATACGTCAACGAATTGACTCGAATAATTCGAAATACGAGTCGGATTTTACGAATGGGGTGAAATTCGAATTATTCGAAATACGATTCGTTTTTAATGGCCTTAAAACGAATAATTCGAAATACGATTCGTCAAAACCCCCTCGAATTCATAGTTGAAACGAATTCGAAACTGAGAACAGTGTATTTTGTGAAAATCCATGGATCTTTTTTTCATTAGTTGGAACAGTTTGAAAACCGCATGAGGTTTATTCAATTGCTATAGATGTCATCCATTTATTTCTATTGTCCAGCATGAAAAAAAAAACGATTAAAATGAGTAATTTCTTTCTGAGTGTGTACATTATGGCAGACATTTAGCTTCTTTTTTCCTTCTATAACTGTAACATGGACATCAGATATCAAATTGTGGGAAATCTAACCACCCGCTCTTTTTTCCAAACTTCAGTTCTTTCAGTACTGCTAGATTTGGAAAAGAGAAAACTTTTATAACATGAAGAAAAGAAAGAAAATATTTTCCCCCTGTGGATCCCTTGTTTTTCTACTTCCTTTCACTTTCAAAGTGAAATCTATTGTTTGTTCTGAATTGAATTAAATCCTGTTTTCACTTGAGACTCTCTTTTTCTTGCCTACCGATTTGCTTGGATAAGAAACTCAACCTTAGTAGAATTCGATTCTAAGTAAAGTTGTTGCTTTTTTCAACGAAAAAATCCTGCAAAAAACTTGGCTTTACCATCGTCTAGACGTTGAAAGATTAGGCGAAGCTCTGCCCCAGCAATTTAGCTTCTAAATTTTTTTGTTCAGGATGTTGGGCAAAAATGATGCAAGGGATTTTAAAGCAGTTTTCTGGAATTCTCAACGCTCCAAAGAATTAATTTTCAGCTCAGTAATATAATGTAATTCTAGCTTGTCTTTTGCTTAACATCGTAAAAATATTTGTGCTAAAAATTTTGGGCGACGTTATCCGTTGATCATAGTAGCACCCCTTAGTAGTGAAGCGCGATTGTCTTTACCTGCAATAAGATTTGTATTGAAGGTTTAGTAAAACAGAATGCCAAGTATAAATGAAGGGCTTTAGAGTCAAGAAAGCTTTGATCCTACCTGCATGAATGTGATGTTCAAAAAGTTAGGAATACCAAAGTCTTAAATTTCTAAGCAAGAGAGATAAGCATAAAGTCAAGAAGCGTGTGGCTAAGATGATAAAAGTTGAAGAAGGATTAGAAGTGATCAGAAGTGGAATCCAACTTCTTATCCACCTCTTATAAGATCAACTGGACATGAAAGAGGGAGAGGGGCAAGTGGAAGTAGCTATTACTGTTGAAATGGAAGAAAAAGAGATATACCCCACACAGAATCATCATCATCATCAGATAAAAGAGAAAGTTGGAGAAAGTGGGGTCTCGACTTTCTTGGGGTTGACGCTGGGATTTTACATTATAGACTCACCAAGAGACATCCCATATCATCAATCTTCTTATTTTTCCAAAGAGAAAGAAGGAGGACCCCCTCTTGCCATCCACTTTCCCTTTGCCTATTTGCCTATTATGCCCTTCGTCATCTTTCCAACAACATCCTGGTATTTATGTACTTTTCCTAGTGTCTTTTCTAGATTATATTCTTTTCATCGAAAGACAAATCTGATACAAATACTTTTTCCTTCGGCTTGGATCCCTTGAAGTTTTTACTGGATTAAATCAGACTCCTCCGATCTTAATTTCAGGCTAAAAGATGATTTTAATCAAGGGGAACTGGATCTTCTCAGATTGACATCTGGATGAATTGAATCTGGGCCTTACATTTACATTCCATGGAATCGGAAGTGACAGAATTTGATGATGAAGAACATTCCTTTTGCGTACAAGATAAATGACCCCATATCTCCCCCTGAAACCCATTATAAAGGAAATTCCACAAAAAGTTTTTAGTATTAGTCCGGGAACTCTTTTACCCCTTCCATTCGTGCGGAAACCGTTAGCTAAGGGAAAGTCTATTGGAGCGATCAGCTATTCTTTCAGGTATTTTTCCAGTATTGCAATAAAGCCCGGTCTCGATTAGTGCCCTGTCTCGAATAGTGCCCGGGTCTCGGAAGTCGGAGAATTTAATAGTGCCCCGGGGCGTTAATCAAGAATATACGGTAAATAATTTTTTTGAGCTGCTAAGCGATTGAACGGAGTTAATTCATGCTTGTACTGCAACAAACATGATTCGTGTATCTTGGAAGAAAGTTATCCCCGCCGCTTAGGTTCCTCTCACCGCAATCGGTCAACCCAAACCGTCATCTCTACCGGTCTTTGACCTCTTACACGGTCATAACTGCAAGGCCATTTTATGGAAACAGGAAGCCAGAGAAATCGAATTCGATGGAATGGTTAAAATTTTTTCATGTCAAGCATGAACCTGAATTCCTCGAATTTCGTCAATTGAAAAAACGAATCCTTTCACATGAGCGACCTCTCCGCTTTGCCTTTCGAATCGAGTCTCTAACACTCAAAGTTTTTTTTTTTAAATTTAAATTCACCACGATTTGGAATCGGGACTCGGGAGTCCAGCATTGTTTCTTCCATGAAATAATTTAGTATTTGAATTTCTAGTGCAGTTTTAGAATTTTGAAGCACTCCAGTTTGGAATTAAAAACTCGAATTTAAAACCTTTAGAATTTTCAGATCCGAACTCGAATTTCGGTTGATTCGAATACCGATTTTTTTGCTCCAACGTTCGATTTCGCCGAACACCGATCTCGGGAAGTTCAAAAAAATGCATTTGGAGCGGGAGGTTTAAATTTTCCCGTGTTCGTATTTTTTCATTGACGGGGGGAGGACGACTTGGTCAGAATGCTTATAATCCTGGGACGCCCCGTCGTGACGCTGGACTGGATACTGGAGTGGCCCTCGGTAGTTACAAATTTTGAAACGAAGCTGTTTCGGTTGTTTGACCTGAATTGAAGATGAGTTTTGGTATAAACACTGCTAAGGGAAGCACAACGACAGGGTACAGCTATGGTGGAACGGCATTTTTAGGTACCTTGTAAGCATAAATCATTTGTAATCATTTCATTACTGTATTGTGCTACAGCTCTCGTTGAAGGACGTGGTCAAGCACGAGGAGAGGTGGGGATAGCCGTTTTGGATCTACATGTTACAAAGTTTGTGGTCTCACAGTTTACTGATTCTGTGAATTACCCTAAAGTCCTCTCAAGGTTGAACGTGTTTAGCCCTAAAGAGGTAAGTGCATAGTAATATAAGTTTCCACCACGCTGTGTCAATCGCTGTTTTTATGGGCTGTTAGATCCTGATGCCTGCGACGACGTGTGAGATTTCAGGAAACGCGAGTCGTTTATTTGACCTAATTAAAAAGGAGTTCCCCGAAGTGTCGATTGTCCCTCTCCAGCGCAAGGTCTTCAATGAAGTTGCTGGATTGCAGAAGATTCAGCAGCTGATCCTTGAGGAAGACAGCTCTATGATATATACGATCTCAGAGAAATACTACGGACTGGCTGCTGCGGCAGCACTTCTCAAATATGTTGAACTCACGGCCAACATTATTTTTCCACCGAAAACTTTGAAAATAGAATTTCAACTGGCTGAGAATACGGTTATGATAGGTATATTTGCGAGGCGAATTGTAGGAAATGTATAACTTCCAGGTTTTGTAGATCGTCCTACTGTGCAGCACCTGGAGTTGCTTCAAAACAACGTTGTTTCAAGTTCAAATTCGTCCTTATGTGGAGTCATTAACTTCTGCAAGACGCCCGGCGGGGCCAGATGCCTCCGTTCGAACATACTGCAGCCTTCTTGTGACATTAACTTCATTACGAGACGTCTCGACTGCGTTCAGGAATTGATTAACAACCCAGTGATGCTGTACGACATAATGGTAAAATGATATTTCCATTAGTTTAAATATATTAATGGAATGTTTACCAGACGTGTTTACTTGCTTAAAAGCATGCACTAAATCAGCTTCCTCAGGATTTGGACCATGTCATTGCTACCTTGATTCAGATTCCAAAATTAGACAGCACTCGCATCATGGAGCAGAGGATAAACTACGTTATTTTTCTTAAACAAACCCTCAATGTGATTCCGTCTTTTGCTAAAGTGTTGGAGAAATGTCAGCACGACTACTTCCATACTATTCGACAGGTAAATTCCTCGGCTATTTCAGCTTGTGCACTCTTAAGTTTCTGTGGATTTTTAGGACTTCTCAAATCCGGCCTTCTCTGCAATGCTTGAGAAGATAAAGGTTGTCGTCTGCGACGACGCACGCCTTACGAAAGGATCAATTGCCATGCGTATGCAAAGGTCGTTTGCAGTGAATTCCAGTGTCAACCCTCTTCTGGATCTTGCACGACAGTCTCTACAAGAATTGCAAAAAGATACGGATCGTGAGTTTTATTGTAATTTGTACACCGAAGAAATCAGCATAAACTATTGACTGTCAGGGTACGTCGCAGCTTTGGGAGCGGAGCATAATTTGAGCCTGCGCTTACTGGAAAATAACTCACGTGGATTTTATATTCAATTTGTAATTCCTGGTAAACAAGGCTGTGCTGAAATGCCACAACTTCCTGACACCTTTCTGCAGGTATGAACTTATCCCATATAGAATTTTTAGAATACTCAAACTGAAATTACACAGGTTGTGAAAAAGAAAAATGTTGTGACATTTACGACAGAGGCAATACTATTAGCGGAACAACGAGTGAAGCACGTACTTAATGAAATCCATAACATCAGCAACTTGTACGATACAAAGCTGTAATTTTTCTGAGTTCCAACCGCTAATTTTTCTTTGAATTTTAATAAAAGGATAATTTCGGAGCTTGTGACACAGATACGACAAGACATTAGTTCTTTGTACAAGGCTAGTGACGCTATTTCCGAGCTAGACGTCCTCTACTCCTTGACAACGTATGCAGTCGGCAATAATCCCGTTGCACGACCCGAATTTTCTTCAACAATGATGGGGGTCTCTATGGGACGCCACCCCATACTTGACGTTATTTCAGCCATTCCACCCGTTCCAAACGATATAGTAAGAATTCACGTTTTCTCAACTTGAAGGCCCCTCTAAAAATGTGTAAATTTTTTTNCACCCCATACTTGACGTTATTTCAGCCATTCCACCCGTTCCAAACGATATAGTAAGAATTCACGTTTTCTCAACTTGAAGGCCCCTCTAAAAATGTGTAAATTTTTTTCATTTAGTTCATGTCTCAACACACAAACGTGGCTTTGATCACGGGACCTAACATGAGTGGAAAAACAACGTTTTTAAAACAAATGGCTCTACTTCAGATCCTTGCGCAGGTATACGTGGCAGCTTTTACTTCTTCCCGCTGATCCTGTACTGATACTTTCTCCTTGAACTATTTTCAGATCGGTTCATTTGTTCCAGCAGATTCAGCAACGTTTAAAGTTGTCACTCAAATTTTCTCAAGGCTTGGGAATGCCGATAACATCGAAGCTAATGCAAGCTCTTTTGCATTGGAGGTAAATCCTGTCATTTTTCTACCGTCCACTACCCTTAATTTTATCTGACATTTTCCAGATCACAGAGATGCACTACATTCTGAATAATATGACCAGCAAGTCTCTGGTTGTAGTTGATGAACTTGGAAGGTCAACTTCTACGGAAGAAGGTGCGGCTATTTCCTTAGCTCTGATTGAAGGGCTGAAGAAAAGCAAGGGATTCGTACTGTTTTCCACGCACTACCTCACTCTCACCCGCTTAGAGTCCATGTATCCTGAGATCGTCAAGTAAGCAAATGCTTAGTTTTTAAATCAGAAAATTATTTTGCTTCACTTATTGCTGTTGAGTTCACTTTTTGCGCAGTTACAAGCTAGAAACATTGGAAAATTTCGATACAGAGAAGGACAAGGATACACTCCAGAGTGAGATGACTACCCTGAGCCAGCGTGTTCCGACGGCTAAGCTCGATTACACGCATGTTCTCAAGAGGGGAGTGACGGAAGTAGAGCACTATGGACTGAAGCTTGCGAGGACCTCCTCGGTTCCTCAGAATGTCATCGCAGAAGCTATGATTTGTGCTAACGGAATTATCAAGTCCCGTACTGTGAGGTTTTGAAAACAGAGAGTACTGGCTATTTTGTTAATGGGTATTTTGATTGTAGCGAGCAATGGGGACTGAAAACGCAGCGGAGAAGGATTCATCAGATACGTATTACGACCGTGCCCGCTATTTTCTGGCAAATCATTTGGACAATCTCCGTCCTGGTAAAGGCTCAACGCGTCATTGTATGAGCAGCTACTTCCAGAGTTTGCAGGATGAATTCGTGACTTCTTTCGTTCGTTGATGAAATTTACGGCACTCGGGACTCAATACTTATCGATAAGGTAGAATTCTCTGCTTTAAATAATTCAGTTTTTAAAGGTTCAGCTTGTTTTTAACTCCGAGAAATAGATTTAGACCTGAGCTTTAATCGCTTCTCTACGTCACTCTAGCGTAAGCTTGCTTGCTTTACTCTCCTTCTGATCTCGTCCTCCCCTTCATCGCTGCTAGTTTGCAGCATATCTGATTCATCTCCTGTCTCGCCGGCAGAACTCTCCATTTCAGAGTCATTAGGAGCTTCTTCAGGCACCTCAGGAGGAGGAGGAGCTGGAGGCTCGGCGGGTACCGGTGGAGGCGTGGGCTCGGGCTCGGGCGGTGGTGCTTCTGCGGAAGTGGGGGCTGGCGGGGGAGGTGCTGATTCAGAGCTTGCGGTTGCTGGAGCGGCTTCTGGAGCTTTCGGAGCTTTCGGAGCTTCTGCAGGAGCCTCTTTTTTCACTTCTTCAGCCTCTGAATCAAGGGGAAAATGTTATTAGGATTGTGAGATTGGCATAAGAATCCAATTAATTCTTTTTTTTCGAACTTTTAATTGGGCGTCCATCTTCGTCAAATTCTTCTTCTTCTTCAATATGGGCAAAAGCAGCTAGATCTGCGGCAGTAATATCCAGCACTTCGTCGATGTTAACGTTTCCGGGACCTTCTCCCTTCTTTTCAGCCTCGAGAGCTTCAGCAAACTCTGACCAAGCTTCAACCCCTTTCTCAACAATTTCCTAGCAAAAGAATTGACGTTGATAGTTTGGTATAAGGAATAAAAACTTGGCAGCGTCAGACACCGTACCTTTTCAAGCTCCATATAGAATTCTCTCTCCACTTTACAAACAGGATCGTTTCGAGCCTCAAATTCGATATCGTAGTTTTTGTTCTTGCTGAAATCTGGGGGTTGGATTGTCTTTCCTTCTGCCTTTGCGTCTGCCATAATTTTTTCAGCCATTGCGTCTCGCTCCAGTGCCATTTTCTCCATAAGGTCAGCCATCTTCTCTTTGTCACGCTTCTTAAGTCTCATCTCACGATATCGCTGCTCGATTAGTTTCTCTCTCCGTGCCTCCCGCTCGAAACATTGGGCTAGAATGGGCCTGAAATTATCGGTTAGCCGGATACTTAATTGAAAGAAATTTCAAAGTTAGTGAATTTACTTGTCTGTTTTCTGGCACATGTAGAGCGACTCGGACATTTTCTGCATATAAACATTTCCTTTGCTGCTCCCAATGGCCAGAAGCTTCGAGGGTGCATCGCATGGGGCCGTATAAGTTAAATACGTGTCTTGCATCTGGTCAGTGAGAAATAAAATTATGCTTCATTCCAGGCCACACAGGTTTTTATCCTCACCAAATCTCCCTTGAACTGCCTCTTTGGTTTCTTTTTGTTATCTATACTAGATCTCAGCTTGATACTAGTGTACGGACGAGCTGGATCTTTGAGGAGGTCGTAGACATCAAAGTAACCGTCGTTTCTAGTTACTATGAATTCAGAGGGGCGGCTAGGAACCCAAGACGCGTGCGTGTAGAGGACATCCTACAGAACTTTTTTCGTTGAGAATCCCGACCAGATTTATTAAAAAAAGTACTAACCTTTGGTGCCGTCCACATAATTGCTGACTCCCTACATTCCTCAGAGAAGATTTTAACCGTAGATTCGGCCGCTGTCACAAAATTCTTGATAAATACAGGGTTTCTTTGCACAGCTAGGATAGGCCCATTGTGAGCGTGGTATACGTTGATTAACTTATCCCCAGGTGTCTTGGCCTTTTTCATCATTAGCATCACTTTACCTGAAAATTTGAGAAAATTCGAAACCTAATAAGTAATCAAAAAGCTTCATTAAGACTTCTTTCAAGGGGTTACCGTTTTCTGTACCAGCGATGTATTTTGTAGGTAGGGTTTGCTCGTATTCTAGTACTGTAGCTGCGAGGGCAGCCTCTGGGCGTGCCTGTCCTTTCTCAGGGTCTAAGTAATTTGTATCAAGACGCTCATTTAAATTCCTGTAGTCCCACCATATAACCTGCAAATTACGGTCCGAGGCATTTTCACTTGCTTTCCAGTTGCTCACTGGGTAGAATTAGACAAAGCCTACCTGACCATCCAGCCCAGTTGAAAAAAATTCCGTATTCGTTTTGCTGTTGACCCATGATGCAGCAGTGCATACATCAGTGTGACAGTTCGTTAGAGGCGTGATGGCGATAGGATTAGCTCCTACCCTGGCGTCCCAATGCTGAACCTATGGGTTTAATTAACATATTTAAAGCTTCATAAAAGTAAATGCGTACTTTTTGCAATTAAAAAATGCTCACACTTCCGTCGAAGCAGGCACCACAAATAGTGTGCATATCTTTTGGATGGTAGTTGATGTCCATGATGTGGCTATCTGACCTCACTTGGCTCTCAGGTCGACTTGCAATTTCTACTTCCCAAAAATACGCCTCTGTTGGAGAATCTCGAAGCGCAGTACTGAATTGTGGAGGTGCATGACAAACCCCCATACGACCTACATTTTCAGGGGCCCAAATAATCTTTCTCACGGAACGCTGGTAGTGGGACGGATCTTCATAAATAAGGACTGTCTTTGCTTTCGGAGTTTTCTTATAAATGTCACGATGCTTCCATTTTTTCTTAAACATTTCTCCATAAAAATCCAGAGCGTTGTTCTGCTTGAGGAATTTTTGGAGTTTCTATTTTATTTGTAGAAACAAAAACACTAATCATTCCTTCAATCTTCGAAATCTTTTTCTATAATAAAAAATGACCTCCTCACATCAAACATTATTGGGAGACAGACTTGGTAATGCTCCTCTTTCTCTAGTTTCTTCCGATGACGAACCATCATATCCGGTTCATTTGGATTAATTTCCTTCGGCCACCCTCCCTCTGTGTGATTAATTCCTTGGTTGACTTTAACCCTACGATTTGTATTCATCTGCGGGTTCAAGGGAAAATTACAAATTGTTTAATGGTCCTATTTTATGCTAGGAATTAGTTTTCTTACCGGTGATTCCGACCATCCTTTGGATACTTGCACTTCCTTATGCAAGCAGCGATACCTTGAGTACTTTTTCCGAAGATGCTTATTAGATTGGATGTTACAATGGGTACGGTAGCGGTCACGGACGAATCTCGGTTGGCGTCCAAATTGTTTTCTAATTTTGATGTAGGGGTAAACGGTCTCTGATGCCGCGCCATAATTACCGGCTATTTGTATATCCATTGTGAGTAGTTGTTATTTTTATGGATCTACGACTAGGTAGATCAGGTCTAAAATTGTTTAAAAAAGCTTCAGCTTTTAGCTAGTTCCCCCTTTGCGTAGTTCAAGCTGGAAAGAAAAGTACAGGGGAAAGCAAAAGCAGCATTTTCTTCTACTTGGAAATATTGACCAAACGCAAACTTTTTCCGAGCTTTTTAATGATGACGCAGTTCCCATGGCTATTTCTATGCATGCACCTCCTTTACGCTGCGCTGCTGTCGCTGAAAATGATGAAAAGAAGACAAATCTGTCTTTTTAGGGTTTTCATGATTTTACAGCAACTTACTGTGTTCACATTTTGTGCGGACGCAGCAGAGCTCTGCTGCTGAACATGAGACATTTTCCCACGAATTTTGATCTCCCACATGAGTTTTGAATATTTCTTATTTTGAGCACGTGCCGCTGTGTCAGGTCAGGTCAGGTTTGTTTCCGTTTTACTCTTGCCAACGATATCAGGTTCCTTGGACCAGTATTCATTAAACGATGCCAAGACTCCATAAGTTAAGGCGGAGACAAAAGTTTCAGTACAATGTCAACAGAAGACTCCTAAATAAGAAAAAGGAAAAGTTGCCTAGGATTAAGTGGTAAGTGCTTAAACTGTTTTGCTTAGCTCATTTTGATTGCTGCTCGACACCAACTGTATACGATCCATTCAATTTTATGTTCATTTTAGCGATGCTATACGAGAAGCATGGGATGACAGAAAGAGCCTTAATGAGAACTTAACATCAATGGGTTTGGTCGCTGACACTAATGCTCACAAGAGTTTCCACATACCTTCTGGAAAGGTAATAACTATCTGCTGAAGTTAAAATATAATTTTTGGGTTATAAGGGACTGGGTAACTGATTGGGTAGGAGTAACTACCTTGGGGCCACTTAGGTTTACTAGGTTGACTCAGGAAGTAGCACTGGACAAAAAATAAAGTTTTCAAAAAAAAAAGAAAAACTTTTTTAATGGTCAAGATCGTTCTAAGAATGGCATGAAACAGATTTCTATGCGAAAAACCCGGTTTTGAAATTTAAAAAAAAAAAACTTTGAAATTTTATTGTGGCCCCAAGGTAGTTACCCTTACCACTGATTGTATTCTATGTATCTTTACAGCAACAAATGATGCCCGGATCCGAAGCAGACGAAGTAGAAGGGCCAGATGTTCGACCTAAGCCCGTTGTAACAGCTCTAGAAGCTGAGTCCAAGGAGGCCTTTAAAGCTAAGAAAGCAGTTCCTCATACCATGCCAAAAGAACTTGTGAAGAGATTGACCTCCTTTTTGGACAAGTACGGTGAAGATTATGAGGTCAGAATCGGATACACAGAGCTTATTCCAGTTCCAGTAATAAATTAATTAGTAGTAGCCAATTAGCTTATCAACGTTTTCATTTGCAGGCAATGTCTCGAGACTATGGAAATTATAATCAAGAAACTCCGAGCCAGCTCAAGGCTCAAGTGAGTCGACTGAAAAAAATTCCACAGCAATGGATCCCCTATCTGAAGAGTAGGGGTCTTTTGACTACCTCGTCGGCTTCAGAGATGGAAGAAACTGACTTCGAAATACTTCCTCGCTAAAATGCCTCGGTTAAATGTCTGTTTCTTTGGTTACATTCAGTTGTGCTGTTTATTGTACACACAGTTTCAAATATTATATACATTTCAGTGTAAGCTCTAGAACGCATTTTCATATCAACGAAAGATCCAGTGTCAAATTGTTAAGCGTACCTTGGCACTTGGATTAACCACGTTCTATTTATAGGGCTTATATCTATGATTAAACTCTAGAATTTATTACTTTAATTTTTGAGGCAATGGAACAACGCTGGAATTAAAAGTTAGAGTATTTCTGATGTAAATCTTCGCTGATTTGCGTAAGTCCTGAAGATGGCATAATTTGTGGCGTCATGTGGTGTTGCGTAATTTAATCTAATTCTATGAGCGAAAGTTGAGGTATCCTAAAAGGCTATTGATTTTCTTGTCATGGAACTGCTACCAATAAGATGCTGATCCCATTGTTCAAGTTCATTGCCAACATTGTTTCTTTTGTGCTAGATATCCTTCGACGAAGGACCTAGGCCTACGAAGGACAGAAGAAAAAAAAGAGGAAAGCTCGCGCAGATTATTTCTGTAACCCAAAGAAACCAAATAAAACTGGATTTTGGGTTAGTACCGTATTTTCCCGAGTATAAGTCGTGACTTTTACGCAACTTTTACGGTTTGGGTAGGGAAACTGAACAAATTAGATTTTTTCTAGGCACCCAGTTTGCTGTATTTTCCAAACTTTGATTTTGATTATAAAAATATTTTTTATGGAAGTATATATAGAAGCTGATCCGATGGCAGACAAACTGGGATTGATGTGAAATGGAGGTGAAGACTTACTGGTTTTTGTTTCGTTTCTACGAAAATGAGCTATTCGCTCCATCACGCTGTTAAACTATCACTAGGATTGTCCATCATGTATCAAGAAAAGGTTTAAGTTGATTACAAAAAATTCGTTTTTGTGAACTTTAATTTACTTTTTCCAGAAGTTGAGATTGAGAAACAGTTTTAGGTTTCTTAGAAGTGTATAAACAACATATTTTGCCTAGGTCTTGATCGAATGCTAGAGTTTCTAAATCCTAAGATGGTTGCGACACTTTCTGTCTGTCTTGTGAATCTAGTCATTATTGTACGTAGCTTTTGGAATTCCTCTCTTTGGAAATCATGGAAATTTTTTCTTCCAAGGACTTGAGGAATCTCAAAGACCCATATTATTACACGATTTAATAATTAGCAGTTTTTAATATTACAGATCGGTTGAAAAGCATGTGCAGATTTTGATTAGTTGTTTGCAAATTCTGCTGGTGAGGCCCAAAAAATCTGACATAAGAGCTCCGACAGCAGCATATGAAAGGTGCGAATGCGTTTGCGCACACTTCTCGACCCGGGACGGCGACTTATACACGAATGCGACCTATACGCAAGAAAACACGGTACTTTTTTCTCATGTTGGGAAAGGCCTTTCAGCTTTTTCTGTGAAGAAGAAAAGAAGAGGAGAGGAGGAAAGGAAAGGCAGAAATTGGAATTTTTCTATTCTCTCTGCTCGTCAAAAAAGTTAATTAGAGATCTTAAGCTAATTCCTGTTCTGAAAATGAACACCGAATTACTCTACTCATTTCACTTTCAGAGGGGGTTTAGGTAGATCCTTCCGGGTGACGAATTAATCCATTATATTTTTATATATACCTTCATCTGCGTAGGCCAAGTTAGTTTAATTATGATTACCCAATGGGTTTCATCATCTTTAAAAATCTTTCAGTCTCATCTTCATCTATAATTTAGCTAAATCCTATATCATAAATCATCTTTTTTTCATTCAATTCCACCACATTTTGTAAAGGCCTACGTACACGCTCAAGAAGTACACTTACAAGTCAGCTGCCTACGCCTAAGGTCCGCCAGTTCACGCTTACATCAAATCCCAGTCTACGAGGGTAAGTAACTTCATTCTTGTAACTAATCTAGCGTCCACACTATCCTTTCCTTCAATCCAAGCATGATTAACCGTTGTACTTTTATGCTTTTATCAGCTTGAGCTTTATTATTCTATGGACAAAAATGGAGCGGTACGCAGTGAGTGCTGATTAGATTACGTTGACAGCGCATCACATGAACTGCCTGTATTCTTTTGTACCAATGGACTTCGTGGCACAAGGCTCTTATGGCCCAGTTAAGTAATGAAGATGACGCCGGTGTTGTAAGATGCTACAGGGAGCAAGCCCTGGGTGCGCTGCGGCAGAATTTAGACAGGGTCGTTGTATGCCACAACTACTGCTGCTACTGTTTTCTAAAAAGATTGTCTGGATCCGTCTTGTCGAAGACGTGAAATCAATGAGAATTCGCTACTGCTGACGGCCCAGTTTCAATTTCAGCCAGAACCAACGACACGCAATGTCCTAATCTTTGGCAATGAATTTTCAGCAAGAAAGTACCGGTTATTTTCTGTCTCTGCGTACGACTTGGTGCCTGGATGCCTGGAAGGAAAATGAACCTATTGGTTTTAGCCTTTGATATGACCTCGATTCTCAGTTCAAGACTTTGTTGTGATTTGACTTTGTCGCTAAGTCGTTACTGAAAAAAAAAAACATTTTGTGGAAAATTTTCGATAGAATAATATTACTACTACTTCTGTTTTAATTCATTGATTGGATTTCGAATGCAATCAATCTGACCCAATTTAAAAATTTTCCATGACTGACTCGCTGCAAGACAAGGACAAAAGTTTCTTTTCTGAGTCATTGACTTCATGGCAGTGCTGAGCGGAGAAGAGCTTAAGGTAAAGTTTGCATCGGTTGAATCCGGTTTTTTTTTGTAGGTAGTGGTATCC
>JABASM010001557.1:0-13943 GCA_019776545.1 Brachystomella parvula | reverse complement strand
GGGGGGGGGGGGGGGGGGGGGGGGGGTGTACAGCGCGCCTTTATACATTCGCATTTCGCATTCGCAAACGAGCAAACCACGATGAAGGGTGGTTACTTGTACTTCCTTCTTCGTAGCGCTTGTGTAAGGCTTAGACGTGCCTCCAAAAGTTCCAACACTATTTTCCCTAGAATAGTCCATCGTTGCAAAAACGTGCCAAACGTGGCAACGTGCCAAAAACGTACCTTCTGTAAAAGACAACTCGCATCATAAATACATGATAAGCAAAGAAAAATTCAAATTCATCAACCATTAGGCAAAAAGATGGGAGCGTTGGGAAAGAGAGAACGTGAAAACGAATTAAATGCATTTTTCAGCTTTCTGTTATGATAGCCAATCTTCACCTATCTTTCTGCCGCAACGGTCCGTAACGGCAAATGGGATCTACCTCGGAGCTTTATGTACTTTATGGAAGATACCCTACCCTATAGAGAGCAGCTTGCTCCACTGTAATGAGAGTGAAGATTAAAGACGTGTCAGGAAAATTAGCTTTCTTTTTCTTGGAACTCTATTTTTTGGAAGGTTGTGGGCCTAAAAAATCAATTTTTCACAAACGTTAGTTTGTGAATGCACAATTTGGCCTTGCTCGATTCTGTTTTGTCGATCCAATGGTCTGCCTTTGCTTTTGCCATCTACACTGTTAATTCCTGGTTTTTACTCGGTGTACCCAAACTCGAAATTTATTTGACTCGCAGATGGTGCCAATGTCAAAATGACTAAAAAAAATGATGATCCATCGGTGACGTGAAAGTACAAGGGAAAGTCTCAGTCAAAATGACGCTGTTGCTGCAGCTTTAACTGATCCAGAAATTAAAAGGAAGCTGTTTTGTTTAATTTTCAAGTGTTTCTTTTTTTGGTGGCACGGAATTTTAGAAAATGGGAAGCCCCACCTGGCGTACCTTCTGAGGGTTTTTTTTAAATGACACAAGGGTACCTTATAAATAAAACACCTTTTTTTCGAAAACTTGCAAAGTTGAAAGCTATACACTCCTATAAAATCTAATATATAAATTATTCGAGAATATAAAACTCGCTAAACCTTGGAGCAACCTGCTTCATTCAAGCGTGTAATTTTTCTAAGTTTTTGGAAAAGCTCCTTTAAACCAGGTTCTGTACCAGCGTACATTAAAAGTGTTTACAAAGGCCTTCCTAATGAAAACTACTTTCCGCACGTGGAAGGTACTCAAAGCTGGGATGGAACGTTGCGTGTCAGGCCAAACTTCGGAAGAAAAGTACGGTTTTTAATTAGGAGGTCGAAGGAAATAGAATTTCAATTTTATTTTAAAACCAATGAATTTAAACTAAAGAAACTATTGAGTAGCTCCTGCTTGGGCTCCGTCTACTTTGCCTTTTCCCTTGCCTTTTCCCTTGCCTTTTCCTTTTCCTTTACCCTTGCCTCCTGGGGTTCCGGTGGTAACCTCCTCTTCCCCAGCAAACGTCACTAATTAAACAGATAAGTGCATTAAAATAAATTAAAAAATACACGTACCGAGGAGAAGGATAAGGAAAATTAAAAATTAATTGTAATGATAGCTGTACTAAAACTTACAGGCAGCCTCGTTCATCATGACATCAAATCCACCCTCTTCTTCCATTCTTGGCGCAGCCTAGATTTTAAGAAGATTTTTGAAGATTTAAAAAAAGAAGATTCAAGGATGGATTTATTTTATGTTAGCTCACCTGAGCTGAGATGACGATGACAGCCAGTGTGGCGAAGAGAACAAGAGCAACTTTCATCTTGGAATGAAGATTTCTCCGGGAGTTGAACAAGCTGGTTAAAATCGGTTGACTGCTGCTGGTTGACAGTTGGAAAGGGTAATTATGATAGAAATAATCCGATGACCATAATTTCAATTTATACTAAATCCTCTTTGTAGATTGAAAAGAATTTTCACAATATTTTCGTGACAGAGTCCCAGCGTTCCGTGATCTCATTAAAAATTAATTTGTAAACCCTTGGAACCTAAGGATCACTAACCATTGAAATTAACAAGGCTAGATGAAGAATAAAAATGATACGGTAACCGGAAGAATGCTATAATACTGCACTTCATTAATTTCAGGCATTGCGAATCGGAAACAATGTGAGGAAGCGAAGAATAAGGAAGAATGTCGTCATCCTTTTGATGGAATCCCCCTCCCCCCGTTAGGTTTTTCTGAAATTCACACATAGCATCTCGGCATACGCTGCAACTGCTTTCAAATTTAAATTTTTAGAAATTCGCCTCCCTTTGACATTTAGAGGTCACTAAAGGTCAGTTAAGTGATCCCACCGACCCAATCAAGTGATAAGTCAATCGAAAGGACTGTCTTCTGATTCTAAAAATATACCTAGCTTAGCCCTTCTGATCTAAAATGTTGTCGCAAGGGGTGCCAAACCTTCACTGAACATTAATTGACCTCTGACAGCCATGTACGTTTAAAAAGGTCAAGTGTATACTATATTTTTAGAATCAAAAGACAGAAAGCTTTTCCTTGTTACCTTCCCCACGTATCCCTTGATTGCGCCGGTGAGGTCACTTGACTGACCATTGGTGACCTTAAAAGGTCAAAGAGAGGCAAATTTCATAAAATTTCATTTGAAAAAATTGTAGGGTATATGCTTCCGAGATGCTACAATGCTAACAATAAGCGACTTTCACTTTAACAACTTTCACTGGGAAAGATGCTTTCGTTTTAATTTCTTCGATTGATTCCTCGAATTTAAGCCTATGATAAATATTTATTCAGGGTATTGCTCAAACATTTTTAGCAAAACGTTTAGGATTCGAAGGACTGCTATCTTTGAAATTTTTTCAGATTCTTGCATCAGGATTTTTGGTAAAAACTATGGGTATGAATGAAAATGGCAAGGAATTTATTTCTTGTCTCACTCACTTTTTCACCTCGCTCCGCCAACCAATCACTTTCTCAAACCATATTGTTTTGTTTTTTCTTCAAAATTCTGTGCATGCTCTCGGAGCACGCTGTTCGCTGATATTTTCCGTCGGAACTCCAGGCAGAGACATACTGACCAGACAGAAGAGTAGATACTTCAATTAAATTAAAAGGTGTTCGAAACGTACACTTTTTTCTTAGAAACAGCTGACGAGTAGTGGACATTATTCGAAGAACGCTGAGGGTGTCCTCACCGGTGCTGGACTAGCGATTCCGATTCCTTTGCGAATCGCTTCTACCGCGTACGAAGACAGGCACATTAAAACAGGATGCGGTCACGGCCAAATATTTTGGTTGCTGGTAAGGTTAATGAACTGGGAATATTTTAGTAGCGACTAGATGTACGGACGGAACAAAGTGTTTTAGTTTTTATGTCTGAATTTAGGTACTCCCGGCACTGGAAAAAGTACTTTGTGTGAACAAATAAGTGAAGCTACAGGACTGGACTGGATCGAAGTTGGGAAAATTGCAAAGCAAGAAAATTTATTCGACGGCTATGATTCTACATATGGCTGCAATGTTTTGAACGAGGAAAGGGTGAGGGCATTGAATTTTGCTCTTCCGCGGAGTATCATAGTTAATTGTTGATTTTGCTTTGAATAGCTTCTGGACGAAATTGAGGATCAGATGGAGGAAGACGGTGGAAAAATCGTTGACTACCACGGCTGTGACTTTTTTCCTAAAAGATGGTTTGACATTGTCTTTGTTCTCCGGACTGACAACACTATCCTCTACGACCGCTTAGTAGCACGGTAAGTCTATAAGCGTGTAAGCGATTTATCCTCAGGTATCAAAGGTCCCTTAAGCAAGGCTTAATACGTTGCTGCTTACCTTTACAGGGGCTATACCGGAAAGAAGCTCCAGGATAACGTCCAGTGTGAAATTTTCCAAACTATTTTAGACGAAGCCATGGAATCCTACTCACCTTCAATCGTATTCGAACTCCCTTCAAACACGCCAGAGGATATGGAATCGAACATTGAAAAAATTACGGACTGGATTACCAAGTATAAGCAAAATGCTAGTATTGCTGGGCAATCATAGCGTGCGTAAGTCGATTTTTTCTGAAAACCCGGAAGTTATTCTGGGATTGCTCTAAATTTTTATATGTTCGTTATTACGCTTAGGGCAAACGTAACTAAAGAAACAACAGTGTTGGATTAGAAGCTAAAAATTTTGTCAGACTACTAATATAATAATGTGTATTAGGATTGCCATTTTTACTGTTGTTTAATTATACGCGCATAATAATAATGGTCATCGTGATCCATAAATAAAAATCTGCTTTTCTTTTTGAACTAGAAACGTGGTTAAAATATTACGTTGTTCAAAGCCTCTATGATTTATTAGATAGGGACTGTTTAGTTACTCTTTAGATAATTTTCTGCTAAAAAAGCTACGACAGGCAGTCCAATTCCGATTCGCCCAAAAGCTAGCTAAAGAATTATTAGAATTAGCTTTTGTGTTGTGAGTCAGACAACGCAATTTCGAATTCTTTTTTCTGCCTAAAAATAACGGGAAGAAGTTAAGTTAAAGCTTTAAAAATTGCGCTGTTTTCCTAATAATTATTGTATTTCAAATATTCAGCTAACCCGAATATCAAACTTCAGTTAAAAAGTTTTTTTTATCTTAAAATCCTTGGATATGTGATATTTATAAATCTCTTAGAGTCAATTAAAATTATTAGAATAAAAAGTTACTAATTTAATTCTACTACATTTCTTGAAGACAAACTGGAAAGTGGTATTAAAAACACCGTTGTCGATTTGGACCAGAAACTTATAGATTATTCTCATCAATTTTCATGTAATGTGCAGTTGGGTTTACATTAATACAAGTTTGTCCACTACTCTACTTTGTGTTGACAATATAGTTCCTTCAAAGACTTCAGTTCATCAATGAGCGCTTTATTTTGGTTCTCCAGCACAGCGACTCGATTCTCAAGGCATTTAATGTACTCCTTCTTTTTTCTTCGACACTCTCGGGCTGCTTCACGATTTTTTAGTAAGCGGATTTCTCGTTTTCTCGTCTGCTCTTCTGGAGGGTGATGCCCGCTACTCGAGCCGTGAACCACCACGGAAGGGGAGCTGGAGGCTGAGGAAACTGGACGAATGGTATAGGTTTGTAGGTCTCCGCCAACTGCAACGTAGAAAATAGTATTAACTCATAATTCATGAAAATAAGAATGAAGTTGTTAATAAATTAAGGCAGGGTTTCGCCCATCTCTAAAAGTAAATGCCTGAACGCTATTCAATGTTCTGCAACGTTTTCTCTTTAAAAAAAAATACTTATAAAACCAGAACCCTTGCGTAGAGCAGCATCATGTTTCTATTTTACGCCATACTTAATCCACTAAGAATTAAATGCAAAAATGGCCTAATGGAAATTACTTTCCCCTTTTCTTGATACCAGTGAATGTACCGGCATTAACATTACTGGCTCAGTAAAAAGGGCTCCCGTGCCGGTATCTGTATCTCAAACAAAAAAGGGCTTACCAGGGACATAAAAAGGTTGGCCATCAGGGTGGGTATATTGGACAATGGTCCCACCAGTACTAGCATTCGTCATTGTGATAGTTTGGAGAGAAGTGGCAGGGACGCTCGTCACGTCGGCCGATGTGACCCCACTCAGACCAAGGGCGTTGGCGTTGATGACCTTGACCACGGATTGAGGATACTGCTGACCCTCAATTAATATATGCCCGTCTTGACTTGACTCAGAGGTTGCAGAGGAATCTCCTCGCTCACCTATAAAAAATAATCAATAAAAATCCAAGCATTGTTTACACACATCCCGATAAGATCCCTATCTTCTTCCTGGTTAGAGAGAATGACGTCAGTAGTAGTATACCCACTAGTAGCTTTATGAAGAAATCAAAACAACTGACGTCAGTCACACCGGCATCCAGAGTTATTTCAGCCTTCTAGTCCCTATGCTCCCTACCTGTAATTTCAGCACCACCAAGATCGTTCAAAATCTTCCGGTAGGAAGGTCTTCTCGTAAGGATCTCTCTTCTCTTCCTTTCTCCACCACCACGCTGGGAAGGGTGGTCCACTCCGTCGTTTGATTGGGATTCGTCACTGTGAAGGTGCTGCGGATGTGATTCAAGAAGTTGAACTGTCTGAAGTGCTCCTCCAGTTGTTTGTATGACACCTGAGCCCGGCTGGGGTTTTGAAACTAAAATCACGTTCCCCTTTCCCAACTGAATCTGACCAGATGCACTCTGTATCACAGAGGGAGATTGGATCACCGACTGTAAGAATGTAAGAAAAAAAAAACTAATTAAATTCAATTACTCAAGGAATGCCATTCAAAGAGAATATAAACTGACCAGGGAAATCAATAGGACTGAGTGAAGAAAATTACAGAAAATAAATATGACACGGAGACACAGGAAATTAAGTGGAGAATTATCAAAAATCTGGATTCCCGAAGAAACTTGAGAAAAACTTAAATCAAGACAGAGAAATGATCCAGTGTAAGATGAAATTACTTGAGGGTAGAGATCAAAGGAATAGAACTAAGCCCGAGATCAAGGAGTTTTGTTAATTTGCAAATTCCTCGTGCACTAGTAAGTTTGAAGACGATCGAGCGTCACAGGCGCACTCCACTTTAAAAATACAGTGAGGCTGGATATCAGTTTACAAATTAGTACTTGTGAATTAGATGCTACCGGGATTGAGCGAACTGTATTGTTGGAGAGGATGGGGTGAATTAAAAGGTAGAGCAGGGGTTGGAATAATTAAAGTTTAGGCTTCAGGTTTCAATGTATTTGTTCGCTTAATTGAGTCTAGTACCAGTTCTTTAGTGGTGGGCCTGACGTCGACACCTCACTATTAGTATACTAGTTTTTTCATCGCAATAATCATCAGATCAGTGGATACTGACGTCATTTCTCTCTGGCTTCTAAAACCTTAAACCTATTATTCAATTCGGGGGAAGTGGCTATCTGTTTACTTTTAGGATTGCGAAATTACTACGATGACAAAAAATTTAATTTAACGGTATTCCTCTATTTTTTCTCCAAATAGCTCTAAGCTTTTTTAAAAAATTAACTCTTCAGTTTGAGTTCCAAAAAGCTGAAAAAAGAAATCCAAGAAAAAAGAAAAGATGGGAGTCATGAAGAAAAAAAAAGAATAACTGGAGAATCCGGGTTCAGACTCTGCAAAAGACCTGGAATGGGTCAAAAAGAGGGATTCTGTATATGAGCAATGTTCCACCTGTGGTAAAGTGACATGCACGATACTCAGCCCTGATGATTTTGCCATGGCTTGCTGTAACTGCTGTTGCTGAGTAGTTGTGAGAATTGTTGTTCTAACCGGTGAGGCTGTGGCAAATGTCCCACTGGTTAGACCAGGGCCCCCTGTGATGTAAACCGTTCCACCGGCTGTAACAGCGTTAGACCCAAGCTGAGCTTGTGATAACGTTCCTTTTCCCACTGGTTGCTGTGTTAGAATCTTGAATGTCGTATTGTTGTTAGCACTCCCCTTGTTTTCAGTAGGTTCAGCAGCTGAATCATTATTCTCGGATGGACCTCCAGCAATATCCGGTTTTACGTCTGGAATAACCACTTCCATGAGAATAGATTAGCTTTAGCTTTGGCAATACCTGAAATAAAAATAATCAAGAAACTTATTTTAGTAAAGACATTAGGCATCTTTGGCCTTTGGCTCTCAACGCTTCGGAGCCGACGACCCTGGCCAAGCGCAGCTCAACTATGATCTATGAATCAATCGCCTATCCTCCAGTTCTCATAGCCTTAATCACAGGCTAGGCAACCAGACAAAAATCAATACTAACGGAATTAAGCAAAAGCCAAAGAAGTGTCAGAGCTCGACACGTGCCCTTCGGAATTAGCTCTTCATAAAATTCCTCACACTTCTCAACATCACTGCAAATAATCATTGAAATACTACTTCATTTGACCTAATGACCTTTCTCAAAACGTTTCCTTTTCTCATCTCAATTTTCCACCACTCAGGACGTCTAATGCTGAAAAAAAAATCCGTGAATAGTCTAAACCCTAACTAAACGTACAGGACAGTCACCATTAAATTGTAATCAGTGTAACCTCAACTTCCTAAAATTCATAAAAATTCTCAAAAATATAATACAGCACAGCGGACACCTAATCTTGCGGTTTCATACTCCCATTTCCATCCTGGAAGAAGCAAAGGAAAGGAGTGTAAAAAGGCTAAAAATTCATATTGACCCTTTGACCTTTAAACGCCCTTTGCAACAGGCGCTATTATGAACATCCCTAGACAAAAATCCTACTTTTCCAGTACACCTCCCTTGCCACCTGCGATATATACAAGCTGGAAATTGGTTAAAATAGCCTTATACCCTCATTCCTGACCAATCAGCTGTTCTCACCGACTACCTGAATGAACCAGTCAGTGTATCTTCAGATACTCACTGATTCAGATTGAGCCGATTACCCTAATTGAGTATAAGACTAAGTTTTGTGTTGGTTTCTATCAATTTGCTGATAATGTAATGATTTGTCATGGTAGTCCCTACCAATTACTAGACTTGTCTCTGTGTCTGCCATGCTTCCTCAATATTCCTGAAGGACGTCGGTGATGATGGGATGACGAGTATTACTATGTATATTACTATCCTCAATGAAAAGGAAAAGTGAAGATGAGAAGGAAAAAAAGTGACTTACAGTTTTGACTCTCGGAGTTCTGGGTACTACGTCTCTCGTCGTCGTCACTCTCGTCACTCTGATGATCTCCAATGGCAGAGTGGATCGCAAAACGCGTCGTCCAAAAGGATTGACTTCGTCACACTACCACATCACGTCTAAAACCCCTCCTTTCTCATCGCCAGAAAACTCATAGCGGGGAGCAGAACTCATAGCAGGGAAAAGCTCTATAGCAGAGATAAGGGACAAGGGGAGATTCCATTGAAATCGGCCACCCCTTTTCTTCCCTCTCCGTGTGCGTCATCCACGGTATCTTCCAAGGTCAGATGACGAGGATGACGCACCCACATCCACATCTCACATTCATCTTCTCATCTGATCTGCTAAAACAGAAGAAACTCTAAACTAAATTATAGAATTCAAACAAGTCTGAAGGGGATCCCTGAAAAAATGAAAACAAAATCAAGCAGGCCCGTGAATAAATGAAACGCTGAGCTGATGGTAGACTAACCATTGTCGATTTATCTAAACTGACTTGGGTTCAAACAATACTAATTGGGTAGAATTTGCATTAAGCCGTTAATTATTGTGACACGGAAGGACTACTCATTGACTAGCCTCCACCTTCCTACAGATCTCATCAGTGAACTCGGAACACTTAGCACTTCCCCCGAGGTCACCTGTGAGAAACTTCCCTTCTTTTATTGTCTCGAAACAGCCCTTCTCAATTTTCGCAGCGTAGGCTGGTAACTCCATATACCTAAAGTCAGAAAAGCAAAATTAAGGGGGATTAACATGTTGGGGTGGGTATCCTAGTCTTACCGTAGCATCATGACGGCTGACAGCAATAGGGCAGTTGGGTTAGCTTTGTCTTTCCCTGCAATATCTGGTGCTGTACCGTGAACCTATATCAAAGAATTGCAAGGTTATTCAAAGGCGGTACATGAAAATGTGGAATTGGCCCATCCTGAGCTCTGTCACTGGAGTAATTCCAGTTACAGGATGATAAAACTATTTTGGACTTTTGTAAAATATTAGTACTGGGTTCCCGACTGACAAACTTACAGATTCGAATATGGCACCGTTGATTCCAATGTTACCGGATGGTGTTAGTCCGAGACCTCCTACAAGTCCTGCACAAAGATCTGAGAGGATATCACCATACAAGTTCGGCATGACTAGAACATCGAAATGCGACGGATCTTGAACCTGAAAAAAATAAAATACAAAACTTATAGTATAGTACTCAGAGAAATGGTGGATTTCAAATGCAGTGATAAGCTTACCATTGTCAAACATACGGTATCCAAATACTTCTCCTCAAATTTAATTTCAGGATACTTCTGAGCCGCATCACGACAGCATCGGAGAAACAGCCCGTCCGACATTCTCCTGTAGAAGACATGAAAGTTGTAATTAAGCAACCCTCCGTTAATAGCTCCCTTAATCGCAGTGACTTACATAATGTTAGCTTTGTGTACGGCAGTAACTTTATTACGCCCATTAGCTTTGGCATAATTAAATGCGAAATCAGCAACTCGCTTTGATGCATCCTCCGTAATCAGCTTGATTGACTGAACAACTCCAGGAACGATTTCATGCTCGATTCCAGAATACTCTCCTTCTGTATTCTCTCGAATTGTTACTACGTCGACGTCAGTGTAAAGTGTTTCATAGCCTTCCATGGATCGACATGGTCGAACATTAGCGTACAAGTTAAACTCTCTAAATAAACAAGAACCATACAATTAATTACTATAACTAGCTAGGTACAGACCATCCAACTTACTTTCTCAATGCTAGATTCAGAGAGCGGTGACCTTTTCCAATTGGTGTCATAAGCGGCCCTTTAAGCCCGATTGTATTCTTATTTACGGAGTCGATAGCTGTTTGTGGGATACCGAATTTACCATCGGGTCCTCTTACTGGTGTCACATCAACGGTTTCCCATTCAATCGGAACCTGTGCACAGTTAAAAAGAATATAATCAGCCAATCTATTACTATATCTGGCAGATCACAACCAAACGTACCTGAGCTGCTGCAAAGATTTTTTGAACTGAGGCAGAGATTTCCGGACCAATTCCATCTCCGGGGATTAATGTGACAAGCCTCGTCTTTGTAGATGCAAATCGGACGCCATTATTACTGCTTCCACGGCTACACAGCTGCAAAGGGCATACGAAAATACTATAACTGGAGACTTTAGGGAATACAAATACTATACCAACGTATAATTAAGGTTTCCTAATAAAATCCTTGGTATGTAAACCAACTAGGTGTGCCTACGGCACGGCCGTATGCTATTCCAGCACGAATCACAAGAGCTACCGCAAAAAAAAATCCAGTATAACTAAACTTACTAGGTAACACAGCCACAGCTGTACATTGAGTTTGAAAGCGAAAAGCTAATAGTTAGCCGTTTTATAATGCGACTTACCAAGGCTCTTCGAAATGCACCTGTTACCACCATTTTTGATGAGAGTACGGTAAAGTTGAAGTAGAAGAGGTCAAAGGTTAAGAGACTAGAAGATAGTACCAGCGAGAGAAGTAGCCTGGAAACCGGAGTCTGTCAACCAGTGAAAATTAAAATTAAAATTAAAGTTTGAGAAACCCGATCCCGAAATTCAAAATTTTTTATTTGGCGGTAAATTTTCTCGTTCCCCGTCGCACTTTTAGAGAGCAGCACCTAAGTCTAATTTTTTCTCAAACGACGCCAGAAAATATGCTTATGAAAATAAACCTTTATTTTAATTAAAAGATGGATTTGAGTAACTATAATTTCTTATTTGCTCCGAAAACTCCGAAATTTTTATAGGCTGCTAATTTTGTATTGGAGCCCTCGATGTAAGCCTGCAGCGCTTCCAATGATCCTTCTAGGTGATTAGCTTCTTTCACCTGCTTCTTTGAAATTGTTCGGCCAGTCCATGCTAAATAGTAGGTGCAATTTTCTCAGTTCACTAATGAGTTATTAATTAATTAGGGAATGGGAATACGCAACATACCTGACGTATTCTTTGGTCTGAATTTATCTGATGATTTTTCTCCTGAAGGGTTGGCGGATTTCACGTTACCACTTGGATTCTTCTTCACCGTGTTTGACTTTGGGGGTGGCGAAGGCGAAGGTGAAGGTACACGAAAACCGCTGCTTTTCTGTGCAAATGTAGCTGGACGTCGTTCCAAACTTCGACTGCGACGAATGGGTGGTCTGCGCAGGTCACGGCTCACACTGCGTTCTCGCCTTCTTGCTGCCATTCTTTGTTGAGTATGAGTTGGTGGTCCGGGTGATGCTAAAATAAAAAAAACATTGAAATTTTTATCAAAAAGTGTTTTTGAAAAACTTTAGACCCACATCTCGGTACGAATCCGCGTGTATCCCTCTCAGCTGAGGTGGAACGCCCTGAGAAATGACTCCCTGGTCTCGGCATCGTAGAGCTTATCTGAGTCCTTCTGAAAAATTACAGAACGAAAGCTTCAAGGTTTAAATTTGATTTTCTCTCAAAAGAAAAATCAAAAAAATTGTACCGCATCTGCAAAATTTCATCATGCCTTTTTTTCTTTGCAAGGATGTATGCTGTGGGATTAAATGGCTGGAATGGGGTGGGGGAGGCGGTCCTTGAGCGATTAGTCGAGGCTTGGACGGAGCCAGTACGACTACTATTTCCTGTTTGACTTCGAACGGGTGAAGCAGTTGTGCTCAGGGGTTTCCGCTTAATCATAGTAGCACTGCTTGTCTTGCTTGTTCGGCTGAACGGAAGTGTCGACAAGCGGTCCCCTTCCACCCGCCCTGTCTTCTGAGCGTGGGAAACCAGTCGCTCCAGCCGAGCGAGCTGCAGATTCAATTCCACCTCGGAGCGCTCTAGCTCTGCATATCTTCAAAATTAGGGCAGTCAAAGCATGAGCATTAACAATTCAATACCAGTACTGCCGTGAGGCACCGGTGGCTGAACCTGTGTCTAATTTTATTTCACGCACGTACGTGAGGTACGAGGAATGTTTATTTCGGTTAGTAGGTGAGGGATACCCATCGGGGAGGAAAGTAAAAGTCCCAAACAAGAAGCTGCGATTGAAATCTCACCAATTCTTTCTTAGAAAATTCTCATTTTTTTTATGGCATCATTGCCGGCACTAAAATTTCACTAAATTTTCCACCTTTCTTTCGGACCATAATAGAAAAGTTTAGAGGTTCAGGGACTAAAGGCTTGGAAAATTTCTAGAACCTTGAACTCTTTAGCGAGTGAATGGAAAAGCTAACGGGAGCTTTCTCTGAGTCAATGCTAACGCAACGGGATCACGTCAAACAATGGTTGGATTACCTGTTCCCTTAAATGCCGATTTTCGTACTCAAGATTCTCTGTCTCCTTGCGATGCTCAACCCTTTCCTTTGACATACTTCGTTCGAGTGAATGAATTGCATTCAACAAAGCAGCGTTTTCACTTGTCTCAAGAGCGGAAGATGAAGACTTGTGAATTTGGTAGCGTGAACGAGACGCTAGTCGATGATTCAATTTCCAGCTCTTCAACTTTTGCAGCCAACTTTCCATTGGTGTTACGCAAATGCTTAACTTCTGAGAGAAGTTTTTTGAAATTCGTCAACATGACAGAGGGATCAGGGGATCCGGTGTGATTCAGAGCAAGGGGATAATGAACTCTGAAAAAAACAATAAATGAAGATGAAGAAAAAATCAGAAAAATAGCTATAATTTTAATAAAAAAAGCAGATTTTTTCAAAAAATTGACCTTTTAAAAATATTAAATCTTTCAAAAATTTAATCTTATCAAAAAATTAATCTCTTCAAAGAATTAATCTCTTCAAAACATTTTTCTTTTCAAAACACTAAACTTTTCAAAAATTAATCATTTCAAACAATTTATTTTTTTCACAAAAGATATTTTAGCGTAGGGGATTTTTGCGTACGGGATTTTAGCTTTAGGGGTTTTCAATCAATCTTCCCAACAAATTAATCTTTCCAAATCTTTTTCCAAATCTTTTTTGCTTCGATTTTACAAATTCTAGCAACAACGGGTAAAATTCTCCCTGAAGTCTTTTACTTACAGTATTTTTTTGTCAACTTTAAATGAAAGCGAAAATGAAAGTGGCATGAATATTAAAATCTAAAAAATGTAAAAAGTCAGGAAAAAAAAACTTTTACTTAAAGAATCAAACCGGAAAAAAAGTATGAAATAAACAAAACAAAAAATAGCGAATTGTAAAAAGAAATTAAAAAATATTAAAACAGGAAGAAGAAGGAAAACTCAAAAATCAAAAAAAAAGATCAAAAGAAAAAAACTGAAAATAGAGAAATACCGTAAATTTC
>JABASM010001556.1:1967-13947 GCA_019776545.1 Brachystomella parvula | reverse complement strand
ATTTTTTTAATTAAATTTTTTACTTGAATTTTAAATTTAAATGACAATGATAATAAGCACTAATTAACCGTTGGGGGCTTGCGTAGGGATTATCTAACTTTAACGCAAATTAATTCATATAATGGAGATTTTTGGTGAGTGGAGATGTTTGGTCGGTGGAGATATTTGAATAGGAGATTTTAGGAATGGAGGTTTTTGGCATGTGGAGATTTTCGGTCAGTGGAGATTTTTGGGGTGGAGATTTTGTAGTGGAGATTTTTGGAATCGAGATTTTTGCTTTGGAGATTTTCACATGGAACCTTGATACACCTCCACAGAAATCAAGTCCGTGAGCCTGTAATTTTGTCAGAAACCGCGTGGTGTTCCGTTAAGTCAAGTGAAGGTTAATCAGGGAATGAGGAAAATGGAAATTACGTTAATTAAATTATCTTCTCGAGTCGAGAAAAGGAATTCGGAAATTTAACTGGAAAACAGCGTTTTATTCGCGCCAAAGTTCTCGGAATGGAATGACTGGCGAGGAGAATAACAGTAAGAAACATGTCTAATTAAAATTAAAGAGCTAATTAGCTGTGCTCAAATTCCAGTTAAGAGTCAGCTTGACTAATTTTCTTTCATTCAAAAATATCAAGGTTTTTCAAGATGTTTATTCTGATCTTGGAAACTGGTGGACTTAGAGCAAAGCTATATATTCTGCTCCTCTCAAGTTGCCCCATTATCCCGTTCCCAGAAATTGGGAAACTGCTAGCGGCTAAAGCTGGTTAGCGAATTGAAAACCGCGGACGCTTTCTGAGAAAAATGATAAAAGAGCACGAAACTATAAAAAAAAACCTGTAGATTCCTTAGGCTGGACCTGTGCGTGGTGCGCTGTGGTCAGAGCTGCTTGGTCTCTGGGTTTCAAGCACAGTTTTTTAATGGCCAGGTTCTTTATTTGTTTAGCCAACTGTGCAAATCTTGATTTGAAACTTTTCTACCCTACTTCGTCTTCCTATAAAGCCCTATCCGTGAAAAAGTTAAGGACGAAAAATTTAGAGCAGGAGTCACATCATCGATTAGGATTTGTCGGCATGATCTAAACCGCCACTTCGCAGAGGTAGTTGAGCCCGGGTTTTAACCTCCATTTCTCCCACAGCCAAAACCACAGCCAAGTTTTTAATTTTCAATTCTAGGACTTATACAGGATAATGTCGGCTTAAATCCAGTTAGACCATTTGAAAATCCAGGAATAGGCTTTAGCCGTTATATGTGAATTAAGCTCTTCAAAATCAGAAAGTCAGTAGAGCAAAACTGTCTTTTCAATCAGCGTCTACAGTGTTCTGTGATATGAAATGCGGACTGGCGGCGGGGGATATGGGTTGTAATCCCAGAAAAAAAGCAATATTTTTATTGTCTGAAGAAAAGTGAGTTCGTGGTAGTATTTCCACTGAATTTTTCTATCGTGAGGATTTTTTTTTTCTTTTTATAGGAGTAGAAAGAAAATGGTTGACTGAGATTGTTTTTCTGTTGTAATTTCAGCTGAATCTCCTGAGACGATTCAAAGTCTGAATCCGTGGGTGAGAATCCCCGAGGACTGGAATGATCCGGAGGAAGAAGATACAAGTAAAAGTTCAAGAGAAAATCCTTCCTCAGCAGAATCTCTATACTATGGTGGTGGAGACGGTAGAGATAGAAAGGAGAGGCGGGAACATGAGCCATTCTTCGAACATGCCATGATGACGAACCTCTCAGAACAACTCGACAGCCACGTCTTCCTCCGATGCAGGGTCAAGAATTTAGGAGATCGAACTGTAAGTCTCCCCAGAATTTTTTATGAGATGCTAGGCGAGGGGGGGCCATCAGCTGCATTTTCCGATAAAAGGGAATATGCATTTCCTTTGAATTTTCGGTTCTGTAGATATTTCCGATGTAAAAGAAGCGTTGTTGGGGAAATAAGAATGCAAACGAAAATTCTGGGAATTTTTTTTTCCGCTTCTCCAAAATAAAAGAAAATTTACAGCTGGTAAGGAAATAATTTGAAAAAGAGTTTTATAATTTCCTGTGGATTATTCTAACGAAGATAAATTGGATGGAGAAAACAATTTGAATTTGTCATTGTCCTCTACTCTAGAAAAATTAAGGAGTAGACAAAATGTCCTCAAGGGGAAAGAAGAAAACTGTTGACTCAGATTCTCCATTCGAATTTCAAAGCTATACCGCTCAACCCCGAATTCCCTTGGATAAGTAAGCATTTTGTTAACATTCAAAGCTGAGAGAAGACTATTTCAGCCCACTATATTCAGAACTTTGCATTCAAGGAGGAAGTTTAAGGAACAGAGATTTTCAACTTGCCGTCAAATCAAGTCATGCTTTCAAATTCTCACTTTCTGATCCTCAGCTCACTTTTTACATTCCAAGTTTCTGGTAAAGAAAATCAAAATCTAGGAAGTAACTTTCTCTGGGGAAGTAATCGTAAGTATAGGAATTCGAGAGCGTGGGTGTTACTACCGTAAAAATTCGAGCAGCGCTTCCTTTCCGAAGACCGGATTTCGGATCTTCAGGATCCTGAATCCGCTCCAAGCTATCCAAATTTCAAAAAGCAATTTGCTGCTCCACTAAAATCTCTATGCCCACTTATGCGCAGTTGGAACTCCGGGTAGCTTGCACGACAACCCCATATTTGACTCGTTGCAAAGCAGAGTGTGAAAGCACGCACAAAATTTTCAACAAATTGAAATAACCCACGCACTCTAATAGCTCACGCACTTTGAATGTGGCCCAAACGAGTGTGACTCGCCAAATTAGCACACCAGCATTAAAGTAGGGTAAAATTTCTGCAAATAGATTTTCATCAAGTTATTGGACTCAGTCTAAAAATTTTGGATTAGCGCATTTCTATAACTCGCGGAATCAGCCACGCACTCTTTTTCCCAAAAAATTAATAATGCACGCGAGCTGTGTTCGAATTTTACGGTACTTAAATCTGAAATTCTCCTGGAAGTACCCTACTTTATGTTCAAAATGCAGTAGACAAGAAATAATTTTATTTTTTGGATTTTTAACTTGGAATTTCCGAAGATTATGGACGTTTCCTTAACCTGATAAAAATCTTTTGAGAAAATGACGCCTTGGATTTCTCCGCCTTGAGTATGAAGGTGGAAACGTTTTCAATTTGAATTCAGGACTCATCCATTCGAGAATTGACATCATTTCCTCTTTTATCTTCACATGGAATTTTCAAGTTGGTTGAAGCGTCTCAAGCTTTTCTCAAGTCAAGAAATGCCACTGGCACTGTTAGGAGTAAACAGGAAATAAGGACTCAACATAATGAAAGAATTCCAAAGACAAAAAAAAAAAAGAAAGCGAGAAGACTATGTAGCACAGGAAGTAGAGCCTTAACTATCCTTGAGCTTTTTAAATCTTACTAAAATACTCTTCTCTGTCATTCTGAAATTCAGTTCTGCAATATGACTGCTTTCCAGAAATTAAGAGCTTAATGGAGAAACCTAGATATTTTCCAGACCAGCTAACGTTTGAAATTCGAATTTTTTCTCCATTTCTTCCTTCTTTTTTTTTCTTTATCCCTTTTTGAAGGGAGGTGTAAGTTTTTGGCGGAAGATCCGAATGATTGAAATCGAATCAACCCAAAGAACCTTCAAATTGAAAACAACATGAAAAAGGAACAAAGGAAAAGACGTCCCACAGCTTATTCTATCCTTCACGATGAGAAGAGAGAGAAGAGAAAGTGAAAAAAAAGCTAAGAAGGTTTCGCCGCGCCTCCCTCCTAACTTTCACTTTTATCATTGTGTACTTGGATTTATCTCAAATACAAAAGAAGGGGCAGATCATCTCGGTTCAGGATTTTCACTTCACCTTCTCTCCCTTTCAAAATTTGTTGCTCTGAGGATAAAAAACTCATTTTATGTTTTGGTGGCGATCCATTTCAGCAGGACACCCACACAGTCCATCCACCCGATGGTCAGGTCTTATGACCTCCCATAAATCATAATAACTGACGGAACCATTGCCTCTACGCACTCACGATAATTACATTTAAAAAGTATGAAACCCATAATTCACTCTCCATGTGAAAACCTAGTATTCCTAGCCCAGAAATTGCAGAAAAAATTCCGGATTGCTGCCCGATTTCTTCGAAATGAAAGTTCTAGAGGATTTTCCTTAATTTTATAAGGTATTTTCAAAAGAGAAGCCTCTGGAATTTAGCTACTCAAATAAAACCTGGAACTACACGCGTCACGGTCAGACCTAACTACTTTTTACTGAAATCGGATTAGCTGAGGGCTTTTCCTTTTAACCTCTATCGTCTGCCCTTCCTGCTTTCCCCCCGGCACGCATCAAGTGCTTAACGCAGGAATTAGTAGAGCCTTTTAAAATGTTAGCACACAATCTCGGCTCTCGTCTGACACGAGCTTGTCTATTTTCATCCATTCAAAATTAGCCATATCCCCCGCAGATATTAGCCTGAATTTTTCTTTTTACAACTTTGGTCATTTTCACTCTTGAACTTTTACTCCGTATACATACACTCCAAATTATGTAGCCTTAGATGCCGTTGAGTGAATTTATGAGACTGTATTCTGTGGTGTGACATTTTCCTAATGGATTTTATGATCCTAAAATTCCTCCTCATAAAATTATTCTCCAAAGACCTTCCCTCTCCTCCTATTTTCCCATTTAAAATTCAAGTTTTTCACCCTATAAAACTTTCAAAGAGAAAGTTTTCAATAATAATCTGAAAGTGCTTCCTCGTTTTGAAAGAAAAAAAAAACCTCTAGACAAACTCAGTTCTCTATCATTTACAATTACCGCTCTACTTCATCCTCAATTTTCATCCAAAATAGATATACACACTTTCCTAACACTCTCAAGAAAAAATAAATTAGAAAAAAAAGTTATCTTCAAAAGTTCAAGCTGTTAACACTGAACCACACAATTTTCCCAATGAAAAAATTGAGGAGAGAAAGGGGGAAAGCTGGGAAAAAGGGCTATCCAGGAATTCTCTGCAATAAGTTAGGGAAAAAATATTTTGAAGCTGGAATTCCAGTTTTTCAAAATCAATTTTCGGCTTTTATTCTCCTCGCGTATGAGTTAAAAAAAAATGCGACAGTAGTTTATTTTTCCGAACACTTTCACTTTTTATCCCCTGAGCTTGGAATGTCAAGTACGAGGGGGTCTGTCACGACTTAACTCAAAGTTTGCATGTTTCTTCTCCCCTTGACTTTCTTACTGTAAAGAGGAGTTGAAGGATCTGACCTTATCGAGTTTCTATTTTTCCTTCCACTTTCCCCATTGAAGTTTCTTGTTGGAGAAAGTGGTTGAAAAGAAAGTTTAGGTCTGGTGGGGTAGTGGAATAGGAGGATGGCGTGCCAACTTAAGGTTCAGTTCCGTAAATTCATTAACATCCACCGTCTCAATTAAAACTTTCATTCAAAAACGCATTTCCGCTTCGTCTCCCATTAATATATCTAACTCAATTTTTTTTCCCAGGGGAATAAAAATATACTTTATCTGAACTTGTGTGTTTTTTTATGAAAATATTATGGTGAATAGGGGACTAGTTCTTAGCTTTTCATTTGTTGCCTTCTTATGAATTATTTTATTTTTCTCACATCTACACATCCCCTCGTCTCTTTTCTTATTCCATCTTACTCGTAAAGCATTTTGACAGTTAATTCCTCCTAAGCTTAAATTTGATAAGACTCTAGTCTCTTGATGTTTCGCCACATTCTCCAAGGGGGGCTCCTGGCTTAAAATAAGAAAAAAAAAATTATGGGGGAAACGGAGAAACTATGTAGAAACCGCAAGCGTCTGACTGAGACAACCTCAAAGAAAGATGGAATTCAGGAAACGTTATGAGAAAATTATCAAACGAATTTCTTAAATATGAAGGAAATATTGGGTTTGGAGCTAGGCTTTGATCATTTTAGCCAGTGATAATTCCTGAAATAAAAAGAAGATCGTGGGCTAATTTCCCATCAATTCCGATTCGTCAATTTAAGCCCACAAAACGTTAGTTTCTATGAGTTAAAAAATGTTCAGAAATTTTTCCAAACTGCAGTGATTAATAACCTAGGTTCCACGTGAAAATCCCCAAAACTAAAATCCTGTATGTGAGCCCAAGGAGAAAATCTGCAACGTGAAAATCCCCAATACGGGAATGTTTCCAATTCGTAAAAATCCCCAATATGTGAGAATATCCAATGTGAAAAATCCCTTAAAATTAAATAATTATTTTGCAGGGACTGTTGAGTTGAAGGAATCATGAATTGGTTGCAGTAAAATACCATGAGCTACAAGCATACGCTGTTGTCCTGCAGTGCAAAGGTAAACACTGGCTGGTAAAAAGCATGAGGTCTTTCAACTCAACAGCCCCTGCAAGTTAGTAGTAATTTTTAGAGGGGATTTTCACATTTCACAGATTTTTATTTCACTGTCACATTTTGGGGTATCGTTTTCGTTTTGGGGATTTTCACCTCCTAGCGAAAGGAAAACTTTCGAGAAAAAGAAACCCTGGAGTTTCGCTGTATAGTTCAGTTTGGAAATATTTTTTAAAGCACCACAGAGGCAGCTAATTTTCCTAATTAATTGCGGCTTGTACTGCAGTCTAGTTAATCCGCGCTCTGGGCCCCAGTAAAGCGGCAACACTTTAAAAATCTTGCGTCTCACTAAACAGCTTAAAAGTTTAAAATATCAGACGGAAAGGCAAGACTTCGTAGACCTAGTCCCGCTCCTGCTGTCTGCGGTTGAAGATGGAGAAAGTGAGGAGAGTGTATTACGATCACAACTTTTTATGATGTTTCCACATAGCCATTACTTTACATAGGCCCTTCAGAATTATTTATAGAAATTGCACAGAGGTGGAGGTTCAAGGAAAAAATAAATAAGAATAGAAATTGTTGCACAACGGATTTTTCAAAAAAAAAATAAGAGAAGCCTCAATAAAAATTTTCGCCGTATTAGACATAAGAGAGATATCCAGCTCAGTATTTGGTTAAAAATATGGGGAAAGAGAAGGAGCGGATTGTAGATTCAATGAAAGGATGTTGAGATATTTGAAAAACGGAAATGATTTATTCATCTGATGGTAGCTTGTATAGTAGATGAATAGGAGTCTCTTGGACTCGAGGTGGATTCGGGTTCCAGGACTTATACTAATGAACCGTTTCGTTCTCCTCCTATACTCAGGAAAATATTTCCTTATATTTATTCTTAGAGAATAAAATAAGGAAATAATTTATAATTAATGCGACCGAGATTTCTATTGGGAAAAATTTCAATGAAAACTTGGCTTCCTCACTTTCTGAATTATTTAGTAAATGATTAAATTATTTACACAAGGACTAGTGGAGAGATCAGATCAAAAAAACCAAAGATCCTAAAGGCTCTTATGCATAAAAGGAAATTTAATCTACATTTATGAAGCATCTACATTTGAGAGGCTGGGAGAGGAAATAATGAATAACAGCTTTTTGAAATTAGGAGAGAAGAAGGGCGGAAGTGGAGAAATATTTACTTTTTCATTAATCCACAATTTTTTTAGCGTTTTTTTTCCTTGAATTTTGAGGATTGAGTTAGAGTTTTGCTCAGATTTTTCCAATGAATTCCTTTCTTTGTTTCCTTCTAAAAATACAGACCCCAGATGTACATTCACTAATTTTACTCAAGAAGTCATTAAGATCATCGGCTTACAATCATTTGAGCACAATTCCCATTTTCTTTCTACACATTCACTTTCTCACTTCCTGCTAACATAAGGAAAAAAAGTTTTTTTCTTCTTTTTTTTTGAGGAGGCGGAAGTTCGGCTGAAAGAATCAATGGGAAAAAATTCCATTGCGAGAAAAAATCTGTTACAAAATAACTCTGAAGCTCGACATTAGGCTTCTAAGAAAAAAGACAAAAGAGTGAGTGAGGAGTAGCGAACTTTAGAAAGTTATTTGATAGGAATTTAGCCACTTACTTCAAAAACCCCTATCTTACATCACATAATACAGGGGAGAGAGAAGAGAAATCTCTTGACTCCCTGCCAGGAAATTCTGTTGAAAAGAAATGGGCCGTAAAGTGGCTCAATTAATTACATGCGTCTTTAAAAACTGAATCCCTTGATTTAAACTTAGAAAAAAATTGATGGGGCTTTAAGAGAAGTTTACTCAGGGAAACTTCCGATCCCCATACCGTCTAGACAGTCCCCAACGTAATAGTCGCATTGGAAAAATAAAATTGCTCAGCCCCTACGTAGCTGCGTATCATTTTCAAAAAGGATCGAGGAAAACTGCGTAAGTTTCCTGTTTCCGACCAACGCTTTAACATGTTTAGAAACTGACATAAGATTTGCTGGGCTCGGATCTTTCGGGGGGATTCGGATAGGCAAGCGTGGTGTAATTCGGACGGAAGAAACCTGACAAAATTAAACTCAACAAAGGAATGGAAACATGTACTTTCTAGTAAAATTCTTTTCTGAGAAAGCAAAATTAAAGCTTTGAGCAAAACTGTTTTGAGTAAAATGGTTTTCAAAATTGAAAAAAAATGACGCTAAGTTCAGTGTTTTGCTTGGAGCTTCCTGGTGTTCTTGCTCTTTTTCCGGCTGTTTTGAAAAAAAAGTGGGAATCCAGGATGAGGCCTTAGGCATCTCTGGTATATCTTCGTACCCGATACATGCGACTTAGTGTCTTCACATCTAGCGGTTCCCGTTATGCGCCTGGGAGCTAAGATTTTTTCGGAGGCTTGCGCTGGCGGGAAACGGGATGTGGCGGCATGCTTCTTTAGAAATCCGCTAAGATTGCTTGCCGTAGGACTTTTTTTCTCCTAGCCCAGCACTAGCAAAAAACTGCTTTGCAGATGCTTTTAGATTCGCTAATTGCTATTTTCGAATTTTGATTTCCTCCACACTTTGCTGTGGCGCTTGATTCTGTTCTGTCAGCAAAGCGCAAAGCGGACAACGTGGAAGCTCGGATCAGCGACTCCATGAAAGAGCTCTCGGTTAAAGTTAAAGGGACGAAGAGATGGAAAAGACTGCGATGAGGCTAAATAAGCCATGGATAAAGCTAGCGTGCAGAAGTTCAATTCCAGGAAGTGAAGTATCATTTGCATCCACTTTTCTAGAATACTGATGGAGGATCTTAATCAAATTTGCCTCTGAAAATGAGCTGGCTAGAAAATGAGAAGAGGGTGAATAGAGGGGATTGATAGGGGGGAGAGAATGGAGGAGCTGATGATCTCATGAGGACTAATAGACGAAGCATTAAAGTCGATGTGAATATCCTTATTTGCTTTCCCTCTCCCCGGGACAGTGAAAGGGGGTGGTGAGAGTCTAATAAGGATTCCATGTCAATCCCATTCACACACTCAACCTTCCTTTCGCACCGCTACACTAACGAGCCAGGGAAACTTTAGGCTCCTCCAATCACTTCAACAGACAGGATTCTATTCTTCCTTTTAATTGGAATCCTATTCTTAGGGTTAAATTCTGCAAATTGTGACGATTAGTAAGAAGAAGTTCTATGAAGAGCATAACCCACCCGCTCTTTAAACTTATTTCAAAGTTGGCGCAACGGCAAAAGGAAAAAAAAAAACTCATTTGTTTCAGAAACATCCCAAAAAATGAATATTGAAGCTCATGTAATATTAAGGAATGGAGAAGCATTTAGATTCAAACCTCTTCAAAACAAGAGTTTACCTCTTCCTCTCAAAATGAAACGGGGGCAGAAGCTAGTCTTCATCAAAATTTCCTTAATCTGTTTAAGTGTTGAGTACTTTAATGAGAAATTCATTTGGGAGAGGTGAAAGGAAAGAAACTACTTTCACTAAGTACCTTTCTTTCCTCCAGAATTTTTTCTTATTTATTTTTTTTTTTTGAGTTGGGATTCTCTTGGTATTAGAGTAGGATGATGTGGATCTCTTTTTTTAGGAGAACTCCTTTTGTTGTTCCCCATTTTAATGTCCAGGGGGAGGGAGGATGGGTATCTCATAAAAATGAACTTCATGTCCTAGGACTTTTACTTTATTATCTCCGAGTCAACCCAAATTTCCTACTTTTCCAAATAAGCTACTTTCACTTTTTCTTAACCAAAGGGGTACCGCACTTATACTTTCTGGATCAATTTAGCATCCTCCCATTCATTCTAGCTTATTCCATCCCAGTATAAAATTCTGCGGCAGAATACTCTCATTCCAGCAGCAGCCTACGCAGAATAAAATTAAGGAAAATATTTTTACTCTGAAATTCGAATTGGATTCAGGTAAGCACTATCCAAATCTTCCTCCGTAATCCACAGACGACGACGGAGGCTCATGATGTTTCTCGAAGTGCCGAAGCAAAACTTTTTGAGGTCACTAATAACGGTGCTGGGTTTTTAACTTTAAAAATGGTGAAAAATGGTTCCCAATGTGAAAATTCCAAATGTGGAAATTACAAGTTGGGAATTACAAGGGATTTCCAGAAATCGGGAATTTCAGCCTTGGGGATTTTCACATTGGGGATTTTCACGTTGTGGATTTTATTGGGGATTTTTACATTGGGAATTTTTACACTAGGGATTTTCACATTGTGGATTTTCCCATTGGGGATTTCTACATTGAGAATTTTTACAGTGGGGATTTTTATACACTGGAGATTTTCACATTAGGGATTTTTACACTGGGGATTTTTATACTGGGAATTTTCACGTGTCACCGTAAAAAATTACCAAGATTCAAAAAACTGTGAAAAGTAAACTGATCGGAAATTGTTAGCCGGATTGAAAGTGACGGAGATGACTCGGAATTTAGTCGGGATGGTTCGGATGCCTTTTTGGATTATTTGGAAACCACACAAGCGCCATTCCTAAACTGATCTATTTCGTTTTCCCTATAACTCGGTCGGTTCTTTTTGAAGTGTTTTGCTAGCTCGGCAATCTTGCGATTCATTCGAGAAAAAAAATCCGATTGAGAAGCTTAAAATCGTCAGCGACTGCAGGATTAAGCGCGCTTACGTGTGCAAACGTTAGTTACAGAGTGAAACAGAAAAGAAAAAAGAGTCTGATTAGGTTTGATTAATTAACTTCTTGTTTTTACAGGTTTCTTGGATCCGACGAAGGGATTGGCATATTCTTACATCCGGCAGAACAGTATACACAAACGATGATCGTTTCAAAATACGACATGTAGAGGGGTCGGAGGAGTGGGTGCTAGTCATAGAATTCGTACAAACAATGAGATGATGGAACCTACGAGTGTCAGGTAACTGAGAACTCATTCCTGATTTCACCTCAATTAAGAAAGAGCCTTGAGGAATTAAAAACTCATGAACATCCCTTATCGGGACTTGGAGTGACAGCAAGCACTACTGCTGAGGGGTGAAACCCATTCCTAGTTTTTATTAAACTAGTACAGCGTGTCCACAGAAATAGTGTATACCGGAGAAAATTTTCCACTTTCTCCAAATTCAAAAATACCGTATATTTCTGATTTTTTTTATCAGGACGACGTCAGTAATCAACATTTAAGGTTAAAGCTAAATTATAATTCAAGTGAAACTACTAAAATTGTTTTTCGAAATATCGATTATGTAAGTTTTAAAAAGACGCAAAATTTCTCCGGTATATACTATTTGTGTACTATTTGTGTGTGGACACGCTGTATATAACCTAGAGTTTTTGATTAGTATTTTACATGAGTAGAAATCATATTCTAAATTCTAGATCAAATAATTTGATAACTAGGAAACTTGAATTTCCTTCTAATTAAACCGAGTAAAATTTCAATGGTAGAAAACTCATGATTTCATTAGCTCTCGTCATGAAAATTGAATTAGAAACTTGCGTTACAAGAATCACTTTAAGTTTACCTGTGCTCCTTTCCTGACTTTAGCCTAAACCAGTGTAGCAGAATAAATCAAGGAGACTCACTCAGTCATAGAGGCTCAACTCTAAGCTTAAGGAGATTTAGGCACATATATTTTACAAACATACGCTCTGATACAGTCACAGATAGGCAAAACAGAGGATTTTAC
>JABASM010001555.1:0-13947 GCA_019776545.1 Brachystomella parvula | reverse complement strand
GGGGGGGGGGGGGGCGCTGGTCTTAAATCTGCGAATTACTCTTCCTACTCCACTAGATTAACAGGAATTTTCTTATTTAAAAGCATCAATTACTGCCAAATAAAGTAAATAAAAAGAACAAAAACAATATACAGCAATTTTATTAACAAAGGATTTTTCCTCAACCAAGCATGAAGAGGTAGAGCCTTTTTTCTTGAGACCTTGGGACTGGGACCCGTGGAAGGGTCTAAACCTACCCTCGGCTTTCGTTCGTACCCTTCGTTCCCTTCTTGCCTCTTCTAAAAATAAATTATTTGAATGTCATCACGCTCATGCAGTATAAGATGAATCTTAATTCTCAATTTAGCTTTTTAGTATAAAATAAAGATCGAAAGAAAATTTGCCGTAACAGCGAAAGTAACGCTTTCAAGCTGCTAAAACCTGGAGTTTATTAAATTATATCATCTAGCATCCATGAAAAGATTATTAATTAAATTAGTAATGATTATTAAAAAATATCGTTTTAGAATATGACGCTTTCTCGGTTTTTAATAAAAATAAAATGCAAAAGTTTTACCTGGCTTGTTTTAAGTGTTTAAACCTACATCCCCTGATATTTTTCACCAAGTTTGAATAGAATACTGGATACGTTACTTTATCAATCCGCATAGAATTTTCGAGGAAAACTAAAAATCAAAAAGCGAACTTTTTTCATGCTTAGTTTTCCTATTCTACATATCAGCATTACTATAAGTTTACAGCAACCAGCATCATTAGGTTTGGCCGTTGCAAAGATTAAAAGAAAAAAAAATATATCCCATGCCGCCTAATGGTGAAAGCGGTGAAAGAGGTAATTAATTGCGCCCGTAGCAGGAAAACCACGCTTCCCAGAATCGCCAAATTTTCAGGATACGCCGAAATTGGCCTGGTCTAATAAGTGAAAGCATAAACTCATAAAAGGTGCGTTTTAACCCTTTTGCGAATTATTTGCACGCAATTTTTTTGATCATACTGATTTGCTAAGAGCTAAACCCTTCAAAAAAACAATTACATAACCAAAAGTCAAGCCACCGTAGCCTCAAGGCGAGTTTCTTTTTTCAGCATTTAATTTTGAATATAACGAAATCTAAGCAAGAGCTACATTNAGTCAAGCCACCGTAGCCTCAAGGCGAGTTTCTTTTTTCAGCATTTAATTTTGAATATAACGAAATCTAAGCAAGAGCTACATTTGAAAATTGCATTAAACGGTTGGCCGTGATGACCTATACCAAATAAAGTACCTACACACCAACTAAGCACTTTTCTAGGCCAAACTTCAATTAATTTAAAAAAGAGATTTAATAAGCACCAAACTGGTATTTCCAAAGCTAGGGAAGGCCAAAACGATTACTATCAAACACAAATTAGGATGAAAAGCAAATGAGCCGCTCGTTTTAAGACGCTAAAACTGAGTGGCTTAAGTTCTATCACGTGGCATCAATAAAATAACTATTAATTACGATAATTACTAATTATTAGTACTAAAATAGGTTTAGAGTATGGTGCTTTTTCATTTGTTGAAAAAAGATAAATACAACAGTTTAAGAAGGTTTGTTTTAAGCGTTTAAAGCTTTTCTATCATGTGGCATCAATAAAATAACTATTAATTACGATAATTACTAATTATTAGTACTAAAATAGGTTTAGAGTATGGTGCTTTTTCATTTGTTGAAAAAAGATAAATACAACAGTTTAAGATGGTTTGTTTTAAGCGTTTAAAGCTACTTTTGCTGATATTCTTCACCGGGGTTGAATGGAACACTGGATAAGTTACTGTACCAATCCGCATGGAATTCCAAATGAAAACCAAAAAGCAAACAGTTTCCATTATTAGTTTTCCTATTATACATATCACTACAAAACATTACTTCAAGTTTCCAATAACCAAGGTCACTAGGTTTGGCAGCAGAGAAGATAGAAAGAAAGAAAAAATTCCTTGTCCCCTAATGGTGAAAGTGGTGAAAGGGGTATTTAATTGCTCCCGTAGCAGCCAAACCACGCTTCCTAGAGACACCAAATTTTCAGGACACGCCAAAATTAGGCTGGTCTAATAAGAGAAAGCATAAACTCATAAAAGGTGCATTTTAACCCCTTTGCGGAATATTTGCAAGCAATTTTTTTAATCAGACTAATTCACTACAGGTTGCTTAACTCTTAACTAAAATAATTACATTACTTTAAGTAAAGCCTGCTAAGCAGGGCAGGTTTCTTTTCTAGCATTTATGAATAGCTTAAAATCTATGCACGGTTTACCTTTGAAAATTACGTCATACTGTTCGCTGTGACAAGCTATTCCACACCTAAACTATCGATAACCTAATTAAGCTTTCCTGTAGGCCAAAGTTCGGCTTACCAACTTCACAGTCATTTCCACAGTGGAGACTGAGCTAAAAAACTTAATTCTTCTTCTTAAGATGGCACATTGGATTTGAAAAAAATTCCCATCTCGATTTCCAGGAATAGATGAAAAGCTGCACACCTACAGTTTCTGCTTCATTCTGAGCATTTCGAGTAGCATTAGCAAGTCGAGTCAAAAGAAAGGATGAGAAGGAATAAGATTGCAAATGCACTCATTTCCTGAAGAAAACTGGGATACGACATGAATTCAAGCTAAACGAAGCCATAGTTTTATTTCCAAAGAAGGAAATAATTGTTTTTTTAAAACCTTTTCTTCAAAATAATGATCCCTTGACTTCATCAAGAGAAGTCCCTGGGGAAAGTAATTTGGCCATCGATGAAGGAATCAAAATAAAGATTTTAAGCCATTCCTTGTTCCAAATATTAGTGTCGAAAAGTCTACGGATCTTCAAAAAATTCGATTTTGATTGCAGAAGCAATTTATAGAAAAAAAGTTGAATAATCTGAAACTTTTTTTTGAAAATAATTAACGGCAATTTCTAAAAGACCCTGTCACATCTTTTCACATCTTGCATGTTATGCTATTGATCTATACTGCGTGACGGTCCCAACAATCATCGTTACGTAAACCCAATGACCTTTAGCTGATCCACTTGATAACTTGCCCTTGAGATTTTATTAGTCACACTAAACCTTTCCCGTTCACAAAATTTTCTAACGCGTCGTTTGACTTCGGCATCAGCATTTTTCAGAAAAACAAAGAGAAATGAGGGCAACATTTTCTACATGACTTTTACGAGGAGCTCAAGGAAAAAAGACTCATATTACAAAAGAATAACCTTGCTTTTTGAAAAATTGTCCATGCAAGGAATTATGCCCGAGAATTATTCTTTCTAAGCAGCATTTATTAATTTGATTGCAATGAATGATTCCTGATTTTTTTAATTAAGAAATAAAAAGAACCATGATGATTACAAAGAAATAATATTTAAGGAAATGTTAATTTTTTTCAACAAGCATCTTCTCTACCAAGTCCTTTCCCATTTACTACTTTCTTCTGATTTTGCTATTTACTTTCTTTATTTACTTGATTGTAATGCATGATTCCCGATTTTTTTTTAATTAAGAAACAATGATGATGACAAAGAAATAATTTTTAGGAAATGTTAATCATTATCACTGTCTTAATAGTACTTGCAAAGTGATTAGGTTTGTTAGGAAAGGCATAGAATTGCTATGTTTTGGAATTCAAATTGTGTACAATATTGTCTCAGTATTTCTATGTTCTTAGAAGTTTTTAGGAATATTTTCCGGTTGGGTAAAGAAATCAATTCCAGTTCCCACGACGATGCTTCTCTCCCAGCTTCTTCCTTACGTCCCTGAAGATCTGGTCAAACATCGCTACACCCGTAAGTTCACGCTTCCGTGGAGGCGGTGGAGTCGGCTCGATAGGCGAAGAACTATCATCTGAAAAAAATTAGCGGTGATAAGTTCTCTTCATTCAGCATTTTCAGTTCCTTAGATCCGCCATAAATAATTCTTACCCCTATTCCGACGAAGTATTTCCCGGTCCACGAAGGCCCATCCTCGCTTGTACGCGTAACCACCGCTAGCTACGTCGTAGATTTTCCGGAGCCCCTCGTCCTGGAGCAAGTGGGCAGATCTCATAAACAGAGTGCACTAAAAAAAGTAGAAACAGATTAAATATGCATTCGGTTTACACTGAATTTCGCACGAGAGAATTCAACAATACCTTTTTATGCATAATGCCACCATTTTTGTCCGGGTAGTACCTGAGTAAGCCAGCTTTCAATTTCCCTTTAATTTGAGCCAGCGTCGGTGAAGGTCTCTTTGCGACCCCAATGGTAGCGTATGGACACTTGCTGAAAGTCGGCATCCTGGGAACAAGCTTCCACGGGTTACAGTATAATACTGATCTGAATTTCTGAACTTTCTTCAATCCACAACGCAACGAAAAGGCTGACCATCCCCTTCGCCCAAGAATCAAGCTCCTCACAAGTTTTTTCATTTTACAAACCGAAGCATCTTAGAAGCCCCCCTTACATAAGAAACCAACCAAAGACCCCATTCGCTGCACTGAAAAGAGTAAATCCATGAAAAATAAATTCGAGCAGTAAATCCTCTGTCCTTCTTCCGTTTCTATAAACAATTGCTTCCTCAAAACTAAAAGTTAAGCTCAATAATCATAATTTCTCCAATGGCCTTACCATGGACTTTCTAAATCATATTTCTAAAAATTTTTCTAACCACTTTTCATTGAACCAAACCAAGCTTGAAGCAATGGAAACAATTACTTGCTGAGATGAAGTTCTTTTAGCCTTCAACTTCTTTCTATGGTAGTTTTTTCTAGAAGCATTCGACTTCCTTACCTCGGGGATGCAAAAAAGGAAAAAAAAACTCACTAGGGTCTAAATCACAATATGGAATCGTTTGCTTTAAATGGCCATTTCGGAAATCGATGGACGGTTTGCTTGGAAAGGTGTGTAAGAGTTAGCAGCATTTTCTAGGCAGCAGAATTTTCCTGAGTTAAAATACGAATAATCTTTACTACACAAAAATACTTTTGGAGAAAATATATCAGCGACTCAAAGAAAGTTCTCAAATCTTTAATTTGAGTGTTTTAAATTGAGATTTTTAGCAATGTCTTTAAGTATCCACATGCCACTATGGGATTCATTCGAAGAGGTAGGGAAGAGACTACTGTTCCAGCACTTGACAAGAAAGGCAACTGTACGTGTTGAGCATGTCAACCAGATCCTTCAAAAGTCCAACACATATGAGATGGAACCATTTCTGGCAGCGATGGCACTGTACCCAGTCTATAGCCTCTGAAAAAAAACCCACCAGATATTATATCTCAAAATGTCGGATCACAATGTTGAACAGTACAAAAATACCTCCAACAGGTCTTAAACAGCCAGCTGAAGCTGCACAGTCTTTTGCGTGAGTTTTCTTTGTCTTCTTCGGTTGAACGGCTACTTTCTTGGAACGGAAGATTTTTCTCTTCTCTGTAACTGAAACAGTGCTTCCAGATTTCTAAAAATCAAGAATCATTTAAAAGAAGGGCTAGGGCATAAGGAGTTGTAATTTTTTGCTTTCATTACCTTTTTGATTCGCTTTGCTTCATGGTATGCTTCTGCTTCATGCTGTGGATTATCTGTTCTAGCCTCAATTTCCCCGTCTTCAGACTTAAAATTTTAAATTGAAAAAATTTAAAATTAACACTTGATTCTCTATTAAAAATGGGTCATAATAACATAGAAATTACTTCGCTAGGCTCCTCCAGGCTTTGAGATGCATTCTTATGAGGTAAGGATTCTTTTTGGAGCACTCGATCAATCGTTTCCGATACTGACGAAGGCTTAGAAGTTTTGGAGGGAAGCCGAGCCAACTTGCTCAGTTGGACCATTTGACCTCCAATATTATATTTTCCCTAAAATAAAAGAGTTCATATCTCATTGCTCGTGCAACCAACAAATACAGCATGTAATGTACTTACTGGGTTTCCTGGTACCTCTGGCGGTAATCTTCCTGTAGGAGAAATAATAAGACGCTTTTCCCCACTAGGCAGTGTCATCATAAATTGGACTGCGGTAGACGAAACTAGTCTTGACCCAATAGTGACAAGCTGTTTTCTTCCAAAAATTCCGACCTGACGTTTCCGTCCACGATGCCATTTTTCTCTTATCCTAAATATAAAAAGTTTTTACAGCACCAACCTTTTTCTGGGGGAGAGGGGTTGGTGGGGAATTATTCTTACCACTTTTTAGGTGCCTCAGGTGTGTCAATTCTTCCTACGTAGTTCCTCCATTTCAGGAGGTGACACCGAGATGTGGCCAGGAGTTTGAATGTGGCCTTAGCATTGATAGAGAGCCTTTCCGCGAGGAGAGCAGGTCGAGTACGGTCTTCTGGGTTGAAGTTATTTTTTACGATGTCAAAATGCTTTTCTGCCACTCCGTTTGTTAAAATTGTGTCGTGCCCAAGTTTTTTCAAGCAGAACAGCGACCAGAGGCTAATATAAGGGATGAAATTGGCAAAAAGAATGTCGATTGCGGCCTTGGATGCGAAGGGGTTTCGGTTATATCCCACAAAATCCATCTCAGCAAGTATTAGATTTACTTCTATTTGATTGCGGAAGTTGACCATGTAACGATAAAATGGAGATGATTCGCGAATCGTGTTTGAGAACTGATAGCGGTCTTCGCTAACTTCAAACTCCCCGAGTGAACCTGAATGAAAACGCAACAGAAAAATTAAGTGCAACGAAATACATTTCGTATATAGTTAAGCCTTACTTTCAGTGATGTTTAGAATTTCCTCGTCTGTCCCTGTCAGAAGTAACACACTGCTTTCGACATCATCTGTCCTCCAGTCACTCAGCAGTACAACAAGCAGTCGTTCCAATGTCTTCTGAAAGCTTTCCAGAGATTCAGCATGAATAAGACTCGCTAATCCGTGTAGCGAAATTTCCGTCACAGTCCTGCAGATATTCGCGGCTTTGAATAATCGGCTGGCTCGATGCATCAAGTGCGCTTTGCAGAAGCTCACAGCAGTATTGATGTCGTTATTTTCGTCCAGGAAGCATACTGAATAAGTTTTTTCCAAATATTGACTTACGTTCAAGCTATTGAAAACCCGAAGTAAGCAATTTAACAAAGCTGAGCTGCAGTCGATGTTAACTCGGCTGATGACCGTGCCGGTGAACTTTCTCTGTTTGCCTTGTTGTTCCAAGTAGGTTGTGAACTCGGTGAGTTTGACTGCAAGCGTGGCCCAGTTGTGGTTTTCTGATAGGAATTCGAAGCATGGTAATATGAGCTCATCTTCCTTGGCGTGGATAACCATCGAGTAAAGATAGACTTTTTGCTCAATTTCTTTGTTCTTTTTTATAATTGATCCGGTTGCATCAAAGTATGCCACCACACCGGATTTCCCAGTCTCTGCTTCTTTTGCTGCTGCCAGGAGAAGTAGGGCGTCGAGCTGTAGAGTACTGAACATGGTGACACTGTATGGTATCTCGGCAATCGACTGTATAAACCCCTGGCAGTAGGACCCCTGGAATGTTTTTTGGAGTTTTTTTCGCATTAATCCCACCTCCTTTAAGTCATCTTGACACAGCCTTCCGTTCCTAGCTTTTTCGTACTTGATTTTTCTAGCTACGCTACGTCCCATGACTTGATTGTTTGCAGCCACAGTCCTCGCGTCTGATTCGGCGGTTGTACGGTAGAGAAAGTATTGAGGGTTAGTGGACGCTAGTTCCATTGCGGCTTTATCCCGGAAAGCACCACTGATGGGGATGGTTTTAGGACGTGGGTGGTTTTGAACTTCGAAGGTATTGTCGATTTTTACTTCAAGTGTCACTCTTTGATGCTGCAAGGGGATACTAGATGAGACGAGCTCGAATTTGACTTTGCAACCTCCTTTATGGTGCAAGCACTGGCCTTTGATGCGAATGCGGCTGTAGACATCCACATGATAAAGGGAAAAAGGGCAGTAGGGCATTTTTTCCAGCATCCTTTGGCGCACGATGCCAGTCCATTTGCGGATAAAGAATTTTGATTCTTTGTAATCCCAGATGCTTGACCACTCCTCCGCCCCAAAAATAATGCTAAAGGCAGAGACGTGATTCCCGAAGTCTGTGACTCCTTCGGCTTCACAGAGTATTTCCTGTAGGGTGTTTGCCAACCCGGGTGTGTGGTCGTTAGCTGAAACCGATTTTAAATCTTTAGAATTCAGACTGGAATTTGGGAAACTGACTCCGGTGACTTTTTAACTTTATAGCAGCTCCAAGTCTACCTCCGCAAGTTGGGCTTTTCCAGCTTGGGGAATCAACCGCCTCAGCTCTACCAAATTACGACTTGCAAGCTGAGCTCCGTCGGAGCTCGGAGTCGGACACTCCTAGCTCTAGAAATCAACCGTTTTTCCGCTGATGGTATAGCAATGGTCTGAACAGCTGAATTTACTTGAAATTCATCTGCATCAGCTTTGTATAGTTAATGTCTGAAATTAAATTGAATCGACTGAGCTCAGCTTGCAAGGCGTTAATTTTTGAGCTGAGGCGGTTGATTCCTGGAGCTAGAAAGATCCAACTACTAGCTTATGCGCAGCTTTACTTGGAACTGAGTGAGATGGAGCTGGAAAGTCATTGGGAAACGAGGGGATTAGATTAGAAGGGATGTAGAAACTGGGTATTAACTTACAGACTGGTGGCAAGTTAACGCAGTAATCATGATCTGCAGATCGAATTTCCTCTCTGTCGGCTGACACTAATGATTCAAAAACAACTAGCTAAAATCAAAAAAACTAATGGTCTAGAGAAAATCAGTATTCACTTACGTAACGGGGATGGCGGAATAGAATGGCCGAGAGTGGTAGTTCGATTTCGCAACTTTTCTACTGAAAGTTTTTTTTTGAAATTTAAATTATAAGGTTCATAAAGGTCATTATGCTAGATTCAGACCGACCCACCGTTGCTTTATTCTTAGTAAACATCGTCCTATGCTTTATCTATGGAGAAATCATCCCATGCTTCAACCCAGCATATATTATCCCATGTTTCTACTTTCATTCTAGCAGCATTCACCCCATGCTTCATCCCGTGCTTCATCTTAGCATCCGCGGTGCCATCGCACTCATAAAAGCCGATTTCAAGATCCGTTAAGATGTTGAGATAAAACAGGGATGAAGCATGAAATAAAGCATGGGATGAAGTATCGGATGAAGCATGGGGTGGTATCTGCTGATATGATGTTTGCCGGGGGTCTGGGACTATATCTGCTGATATGAAGCATGGGATGATGTTTGCTAGGAAGAAGCAACATCGGGCTTTGCCTGAATCCAGCCGGTTATTGCAATTTTTCGAATCTTACGTGGTGTCGATAGCCGAGTAGAAAAATCAGAATTGAGGGAGAGGCATCGATTATCTCCTGCTTGATTGCTTGTAGCTGAAATTTGATAAGGAAATTATTAGACAAGTACATGTATTTTAAGGAGTATGGTAAACTGACAGCATGACGGATGTCGAACTGCTTCGCTTTGACTTTCATTTTCGACTCCTAATTTAGAATAGTGGAAAGTTAGTTAAATGTCTTGCTGACAATACACTTGGTCAAAGTACACTTACCATGACAGCTGGTTCCGAATACGCGTACTTGTAGAATTACATCACTGTTTTCTGCTGGGGTGTCTTTTACCCAAGCGTTTATTCCAAGTGTGCATAGTCCTCCAGGGTGTGCACAGTAACCGTACATGGCTAGTGCTTGATTTTTAGTATTATACTTCTTACTGGATCGTATCTTGCACTGTCCCAAACCTCTCCCTTTTGCCAGCTGCGTGAGTAGTGCTGAACAGTTTGTCTTGAGCCGATGAGACTCATACAGCCAGTGCTTACTCCATTCCGTCACCGGGATTACAACTGTATCTGTTTTCGCTGCTGTAGTCACTAAAGCACAACGGTTAGACTGTATTTCTTTGAATTGTTGTATTTGCGTAAATAACTTAAGTGATAAAATCTTACCAGCCTCATGAGTAGGCTCTCCTATTATCCATAACTTTAGCTTCACCAACTGTCCTAACTGAATGTCGTCTACATGGACTACTATGTTTAATTTGCAGCTACCGGTAGGAGGACCGCAGCCAGCTCGCAGTATAATGAATGGCTTCTTCCCCAGCTGCACTGTTTTTCTCCTGGATGTCACTGAACAATTTTGAAAGCCGAGTTCCTTAATTTTTTTGGTGATGAGATTTGGCCATCTGCTTTTCAGTACTCTTCTACCATCATCCCATATTGCTGACCAATCATCCCATTTGACTGTTACCAGTTTAGCTGTTTCCTAAATTAATAAAAAAAGGTTATGAGGATCCTGGTTTGCAGGATGTCTGATTCAGGAAGGAAGGCAGCTTTTTACTGCAGCTGTTTTCTTTTATCTGAGTTCTGGGTGAGCCGTAACCAAATGACACTCTTTGCTTACCTGAGTTATTACCTTCATCTCACCTTCCGTATTTAATAACTGCAATCTCTGATCACACCTGTCCTCTCACAAGATTTTCCGGCACTGTTTTTGCGGGAATGCGGAAGCAGTCGGCCTAATGGAGGTGGGCTTGCTTGTCTAGTCGATTTTCTTTTGCCTCAAACTCAATGAAAACACGCAGGTAAAAATGTAGCCCAACCCAACCCGGCCCAACCCAAACAATTATTTTTCTCTCCCGCTGCTGTTGAAATCTTAGGAAAACTGATGGCTGCGACAAAAAGGTCACGCATTACATTTCAAGCGACCAATAGACGCTACGTATGTTCACAATTACCACAAATACCAAGGTCAAACGCATGGAAAACCAGGCTGTGAACTTAATGCTTGCTTAATACTTTTTCTGTTTTACGAAAGCGATGCGCATTCGGCAAGTTTTTGAAAAATACGCATGCAAGTTCAAGTAGTATACTATACAACTTGGAGTTTTAGATGCAGGGCTTTTTTAGTTCGGCCAAAGAATTTGCTGAAGGGGCCATAGGGTTTTGGTAGGTTGTTGGGTTGTTAGGTTGTTATCGAAAGAATTTGTCCTTGAAATTTTTTCGCCTTTAGGAAATAATTTTGCATGCGAAATACGATAAGGATTTTCGGAGTCGAAAAAAAAAACACGACGGGCTGTAAAAATCCAGGGAAAACACCGAAATGCGTCGAGTGGAGTTCCGGATCCTAGTTCCTGGGCATTTTGGAGTGAATTTGATGCCGTTCTGAAGGTTCCCCTCTTACTACAATGAATAAATTGGCTGAGTCGGCGGATTTAATATTCACGATTCTAGAAGATTATGAAATGTAAGGCCCTTGATCCCAACTGTTTTCGTGTTATTAATCAAATCCTCTCTCCGTCAGAATCTCCATGTAATTTTGAGTTGTATTAGAAAGCCGTGTCACGATTTCCGTCAAGCTCATTTCCACTCTCCTGGATTTTTCACTTCCCTCAGAAGATGTTTAAGAATTTCCCTACTGAACTTTATGGGAATGGAATGGATGGAATTTCTAATGATCAGGTATGAAGAGACAGAAGATTTAAGTTTACGCATCCAAAATCCACTCGAGATCATTAATCACCTCTTCTCTAATTACTTTTCAAAAGAAAGAAACTTTTACTTTGAAGTTTTCTAAATTGAGAATAGAAATAGCATTGGAGTCTCATTTTGTCAGAATAAACAATTCATGAAGAAATCTAAAACACGAGAACCCACTTTTAATTTCCTTAATAATTTCGTATTAAATCCATCCCCTGAATGAATGAGTAGTGGAAATTGAAGGGGAAGTCAGAGGGACAGCGGGGTGACAGCGGGGACGGGGATCACGTACTTTTCTCAGGTGAGTTAATTAAGAGAGGCTCAAGGGGTCGTCGCTGTGAAGTCCATGCGGAACAATAGAGCACTCTACTCCCCACTTATCCCGAATTAAGGATTAAATTCTTATTACGTGATGGAATTCTAATAGGCAAAGTCCATTATTACGTATATAGCACCAACCATTACGGATTAAAAGTTCAAAAACATTATTCCAACTTTTTCATTCTCTATCACAAGGGAAGGTGGAGAGCTCTCCGAAAACTTTTCCTTGATTTGCGAACACACTGAACACACCTATCCCCATCTGAGCTTCACTCCAGTCAGTTCTCTTTTTCAAAGCTATCCACCCTACGCACTATTTTTCCATTTCCGAAAATCTCTATGGGATTTAGCACGCAATCAAAATTCTGAAAGGGACATCGTCGAAAACATTCATGTTTTTCGAAGACATAAATAAAATCACATTACGTGATTTCGGATGAAATGACACGGGTTTTTGGGTTTTCGTCAAAGTTGCTTTTTGGAGGAGAGAACTTTTACATGCTAAATCTCATTAAGGTTTCCCGAAATCGGGGAAAAATTGAGAACGATTGAAAAACTCGTAAAACTTAAAAATGCGACCTGCCAAGTTACCTGAAGGGTAAAGTCTAATTCGAAATCGGTGTTGGAGAAATCTAAGCGTTCCCTTGTCAGTCACAAAGAAAAAGAAATTTATATTTTACACATTCGTAAAGAATGAAGCTAACAGAAATTAATTTTTTTCTGATTTTCGTGATGGGAATTAAGAGTTGGGGATTGGGGAAAAAAGGAAAGAAAAATACGGTGTCTCGCTAATAAAATTTTGAGAGAATTTTTTCCCCGTACATTTGCACTGGAGTCTGCGTCATTGAAAAAATAAAGAAAAGAAGATTATTAAAAGATGAAGAGACAAGGCACGCAGAAAAGGAAAAAAATTCAGTTGTTATCACCAACCATCACGGGAAAAGATCAATTCTTAAAACGAAAAAGAAAAACAGATCCACCACCCACCCCCTCGTTCGCAGGAAAAACAGAGAAAAAGAGGAGCATTTTTTTACTTCCGTCAGGAGAAAGCAGTGAAAGTTGGGATCAATAAAAACCTTCTTAAAAATAAAAACAAAAATACACAGGAAATACATTAAAAAAATATTTTCCCCATTTCCATTAAACTTAAATTTCAAGAAAAACATTTTTTTAAGAAACTGATGAATTATTTTCTTACTATTGTTCTCCCAAATGGGTCCGAGAAGGAATTAACTTGATTTTCCATAAGAATCTTTTTCCGTCCAGGATAATTGAATTTTGGCGTTAATTTTTCCACTATTTTGAGACCACTCCACGGCAGAACTGAATTCTACTTCGTTTTTCAGTGTGGTAACAAAGTAACTGAACCAAATCGAGAGGATTTCCGCTCCTCCAGTTTCCCTTTTTGTTTATTTTGCCATAAATTGCGGTTGAATTCCTTTTCAACCTGAGTCTGGTCTCTGGTAAGAACCAAGTCAGGAAAAGTGACTGGCCAAATCCGCACTGAAAATAAATATGGAGGAGATCCTGAAGTTCTTGAAAAAATATCGAGGTGGAATTGCGGAGAAATTGCATCTGCGCTTCCTTCACTTCCCCACCTCAGCCTCCTCTTCAACCCCCCTTGACATCACCAAAATTCCACCATCTTGATTCCTCAATTGTTTACTAACATTCCTTCAAATTTGCTAATTATTTCCCAATTTATCTCAAAAAAAGTTTAGGAAGTAAAAAATCTGATCAGAATTCGTGAATGCCCAGCTAGTGATTCGGTGAAAGTGGAGTAAAAAAAGTGAATTCTCTGAATTTTGGGATGCCAGTAATCGAGGTAAGGGTTAAAATTAAGAAAAGTCAAGGTCAGGATTTCTCAAACCATGAGTTTAAAGGTGATTTCTTACAAATCAGTAATTTTTCCAGGATTCGTCTCCTAAGAAAGATAAGGGCTACGAAATGGTGAATGTTGAAGGGGAAAAAGGTGCGGTCAGTCCAGAGGGCCCGCTAATTGAGGCTTCAAGGGCTGGTGACCTTAGAACACTGGCTGCCACCCTTGACAAGGGCTCAAGCCTCACTCAAGTGGGGAAAGGAGGCGGGACTGCCCTCCACTGGGCTGCAAACAATGGTAAGAAAAATATCTGACTCAAGTAAAAATAAATTAGAAAAATGTAAAAATCAAAAAACTTAAAATGAGA